>JAGDYQ010000100.1:3741953-3896718 GCA_021962125.1 Bulinus truncatus | reverse complement strand
CAAAGTGTGGTTCCCTAAGTGTGGTTCCCTAAGTGTGATCCTCAAAGTGAGGTTCCCAAAGTGTGGTTCCCTAAGTGTGATCCTCAAAGTGAGGTTCCCAAAGTGTGGTTCCCAAAGTGTGATCCTCAAAGTGTGGTTCCCTAAGTGTGGTTCCCAAAGTGTGATCCTCAAAGTGTGGTTCCCAATGTGTGATCCTCAAAGTGTGGTTCCCTAAGTGTGGTTCCCAAAGTGTGATCGTCAAAGTCTGGTTCCCTAAGTGTGATCCTCAAAGTGTGGTTCCCAAAGTGCGGTTCCCTAAGTGTAGTTCCCAAAGTGTGGTTCCCAAAGTGTGGAACTCGACCAACTTGTGGATTGTGAGCTTTTATAGGTCGCCAAAATGTTACAATATATGATACTAGCTGCAATACCCGGCTTTGCCCGGGTTTAAAATATGGTTTTCTGTTTATTTAAGAAGCGTAATTAGACGTTTAATTAAGATTTAAAATAAGACGCGTAAAAAGGGTTTATTTGCATGCAATAAAAGGGTACATTTATCTTAAAGCAATGTGATAGACAACATTTTTGGCAGTTCCATTTGGAGTGTACACAAAAAGATTTTCCTCTTTTTCCACCCTGGAGCAGGCCACATATAACTGCCCATGAGAAAAGCATAGTGTCTGCAAATCTATACCAGCAATCCCAAAGAGACTGGCCCTTTGACTTGTTGATTGTCATGGCAAAGCACAGTTTCAAAGGGAACTGTATTCTCTTGAATTGTATGGGGTTGTCTGAGGGAATGATGGGTATTCATGGAATGAAGACATCATCACCCCTAGCACACCCTGTAAGTACAGTGGCTTGAATTACACGTTACATCAGCTTTTCCCACAATTAATCTTGTGCCACTGCATGTAGTCCACTTGAGTGTTACCATCCATTCTCTCATCAGCCATCTTAAATGACCTCACATAGCTGTTATGCTGATGCAGCATTCTTTGCAGTTTGAGGACAATGTTTCTGTCAAGTAAATCCAGTCGTCTTTGTACTTGCTCATCTTCTCCCAAGAAGTAAATCTGGAGATATTTGCTGTCTTCGGCCAAGAAGATTGTTGCTTTTATAGTCGTATATTGGGTTGTACATGAAACCATCAAGCATTTGGGCTTTCCATTTCAAAGTGATGGCAACATTTCTCTGTTTTCTTGAGCCAAGAAGACGTGCCACATGCTGAATAGGTGTTTCAGCTGCTCTGGCAACTCTGTGGCGGACCTGATCTTCCTGAAGACGTGATTGTCTTTGCTCAGGTGTCTCAGCTGCTCTGGATGCATTCTGGTGAACTTGTTGTGACTGGAGTCGCACTTGATATTGTTCTGGAGTTTCAGCTGCTCTCACAAGACTGTGGCGGACCTGATCTGCCTGTAGTCTTAATCTTTTTTCATCTGGAGCTTCTGCTGCACGTGTACGTGCTACTGCTTTTCACTTGATTGTTTTCCTGCCCAGACTCCCCCTTTTCTTCTTAGGCATGACTGTAGCAAAAGATGACAATTCCTATGGATGAAGGAATGGAATGTAATAATGTAGTAAGTAATGGGATATTTGGTTCCCCGTACCGATCACATTTATAGTAAGTGAGCTATGTGGGAGAGAAGCTCGTAAAACCTGAAATCGGGGTAAAAGTTTGCCAATTTTCATGTCTTTGATTTCCAAAATAATTAGTTACAATTAAAGTACCCATTGAGATGGAACAAAACCTGTTAAAGAACCTTTCCCATGTAATTTTGTGTATGTGTACCAAATTTCACGTTCTTTGGTTGTCTGAATCTTGAGTTATAAGGGAACAGACAAACAGACAACAAATGCGTCTTATAAGTATAGAGATAATCAATTCATTTCTAACATTTCTTTCTTTTAATTTTTTTTCTTCCTTTAACAATGAGGGTCGCGAAAACCCAACAGGGTCATTCCATGTCAACTCAACCAGTTTTTTAACAATTGTTCACCGACCCTCTCAGAAAATTTTCAGGGCTTTTTTTTTACATCCAACGTTGAGTGATTCCTCAAAATTTCAGATCATTTGGTCAAAAACTTTCTGAGATATGATTTAAAAAATTTTTAAGGGTAGTCGCGAGTTTGCGTGACATTTACATTTTCGCGATATTTGAACGTGAATATTTCAAAAACTAAAAGAGGTATCAGTCTGAAATTTTCAGTATTTACTCATTGTTTTATTCTGAGTTGAATAATGTATTTATCTCAAGTGTAGCTTGCACACAGAATGCCCTAAAAAATTCCAAACATTGCACTTCAGACAGTTTTCATCAATATTTGACCCGGTATAGCCAAAAACCTATAAGACATGAAATGATGTTTGTTATACAGTTAGTAAGTACCATATATGTGTTTATTATTTTGATAGAGAATTCCTGTTAATCAATAATAGTGTACTCATGGTGGGCCCCTGTAAGCATCATGTTCGTCTATTTTTGCACTTACTGCGACCCCCAGATTCATACTTTTCATATTTTGCACACTTGTTAACCTTGGCAAGTACTGGCTATGGTGAAAATTTCATGTTGTTGTCTTGATGCCTTCTTGGTGAAAAATCTGCATGAAATCGCATGATTTTTACACTATCGTGGACCATAGTAATTTTGAATGTTTGAACTGACATCTTTGATGGACTGTGTTTTCTTATTGTGAATTTCATTTTTTTTATTTGACACATGTATTCTGATATGTTTCTAAGTGAATATTTTTAAATGAATTTTGTGTGTAATATTTGCTTGCAAAACCATCATGAATGTAAGCAAAAAGTGTCAAATTTCATTTTAAATGGTTTCTTAATTATTTCATTTTATATCACTGTATGTTCAGATTTCATGTAATTTAAATAAAAAATATGAAAAAAAAATTAATTTTATAAGAAAAATTTACTTTCATAAAAATTTATGACAATTTATTAATATTTGATATTTGGAGCCTTTGTTAATAGGTCACATGAGTACTCATTTATTTTTCTTCTTTAATCTTATTATTGATATAACTTATTCCTAAATGTGACATCAGAATTTAGAGTTCTAGTATATATATATATATATATATATATATATATATATATATATATATATAACAGAACTCTGTGAAGTATACAATATAACAAATATTTTAATACAACTATAATACAACTTTGCTTATTTAAAGATCGCATAACTACTTCTACTTTAATAAACTACTTAGATCTACATATGACTGTTCTAAGAAAATTTCT
Source organism: Bulinus truncatus (assembly GCA_021962125.1). Classification (NCBI taxonomy): domain Eukaryota; kingdom Metazoa; phylum Mollusca; class Gastropoda; family Planorbidae; genus Bulinus; species Bulinus truncatus. The sequence goes on along the minus strand of JAGDYQ010000100.1, from coordinate 3,893,474 downwards.
GGAAGATCTGAGAGGGTCGGGTGAACACCACTGGTTGAGTTGACATGGAATGACCCAACATATTTCTTAGGGAGCCTGGAATCGCAAAACTTTGAGAACTACTAAATAAATTAATTTTCTGTGCGTTTGCTCTTTGTGCCGTGATTGATTAATTAAAAAAATGTATTAATCTCAAGATAGTGCTAACGTAAGCTAAGAAATGGTAATGAATCTGGCAACTTAACTGGGCAGAGAAATTTTGTAGCATATTGCCAGGAAGTTTATCTCTATTTTTTTAGTTTTTACTTGTGGTGGCGAATTTTTATAATTATAATCTTGAAATAAAAAAAGTAACATATTACGATAAATTGTAGACATACAGACATAAACATTTTCACACCAGGCATAAACAATTACACAAACTGCCATAAGCATTGATTTTTGATCATAGGTGAATGTTGAATAGATACAATTATACTATGTACTAGCCCGTACATCACATCAACACTATGTGCATTTGCATTAAACTACCATGGTTTCTAGTATATAAAGTTCATCAATATTTTAGCTATTAAAAAAAATATATTAAACTAATTGCACTAAGTAAAATAAAGGGGCAGCACTGCTTAAATAGAAAGAAAAAAGCACATAGGTTATCTCCCGGCGTTCCAGTTAAATGTTTCTAATAATAGTTTGAGTTCCACTGAGGGGCTGGGTGGGATGCTATCGTGGCCCACCGGCAGCATGCAAACAGTTCATTAGTTGCGCTGGACTCTGGCCAACGAATACAGGACAATACAGAGCAATATTGTGGGTAATGGAAACATCCGTATCTAAATGCTAAGCGCGTATGTCTGACGTTTATTTACTCTGACATTTCTGATAGATTAGCCGCGGAAATTCAGTTCTTGTGATGTTGTTGTTTTGATAACCAATGGGAGCTCTGTGTTGATACAATATCCACAGAATCAATCACTTAGAGTAAAAATAAAATAAATAATTATATTATGGATTAGGTCATAAATATAAATTAACACTGGTCGAAGCTTTGAATGCGTGGATCACCCAATTAAATTCGAATTCATGCAAATAAAAGTAGATGTATCCACTCTCTGTCTGTAAATTATCTATGTCTATTAGAATTCATAACAGTATAAGCTTCTTGCTGATAAAGAAAATGTTTATATTTACAGGTCTAAGTCATATGAATGTTTATTTATACAGATCTAAGTCATAATAATGTTTATATTTACATATCTTAGTCATAATAATGTTTATATTTACAGATCTAAGTCATAATAATGTTTATATTTACAGATCTAAGTCATAATAATGTTTATATTTACAGGTCTAAGTCATATGAATGTTTATATTTACAGGTCTAAGTCATATGAATGTTTATATTTACAGGTCTAAGTCATATGAATGTTTATATTTACAGGTCTAAGCCATATGAGTGTTTATATTTACAGGTCTATGTCATATGAATGTTTATATTTACAGATCTAAGTACAGATGTTACATTAGTTAAGGCCTACTGCACCAGATATTACATTAGTTTAGGCCTACTGCACCAGATGTTACATTGGTTTAGGCCTACTGCACCAGATGTTACATTAGTTTAGGCCTACTGCACCAGATGTTACATTAGTTAAGGCCTACTGCACCAGATATTACATTAGTTACGGCCTACTGCACCAGATATTACACTAGTTTAGGCCTACTGCACCAGATGTTACATTTGTTTAGGCCTACTGCACCAGATGTTACATTAGTTTAGGCCTACTGCACCAGATGTTACATTAGTTTAGGCCTACTGCACCAGATGTTACACTAGTGTAGGCCTACTGCACCAGATGTTACATTAGTTTAGGCCTACTGCACCAGATGTTACATTAGTTTAGGCCTACTGCACCAGATGTTACACTAGTGTAGGCCTACTGCACCAGATGTTACACTAGTGTAGGCCTACTGCACCAGATGTTACATTAGTTTAGGCCTACTGTACCAGATGTTACACTAGTGTAGGCCTACTGCACCAGATGTTACATTAGTTTAGGCCTACTGCACCAGATGTTACATTAGTTTAGGCCTACTGCACCAGATGTTACACTAGTGTAGGCCTACTGCACCAGATGTTACACTAGTGTAGGCCTACTGCACCAGATGTTACATTAGTTTAGGCCTACTGTACCAGATGTTACACTAGTGTAGGCCTACTGCACCAGATGTTACATTAGTTTAGGCCTACTGCACCAGATGTTACATTAGTTTAGGCCTACTGCACTAGATGTTACGCTAGTGTAGGCATACTGCACCAGATGTTACATTAGTTTAGGCCGACTGCACCAGATGTTACACTAGTGTAGGCCTACTGCACCAGATGTTACACTAGTGTAGGCCTACTGCACCAGATGTTACTCAAAATGCTAATTAATTTCTGTAAGTTGATTTATTGACTTCTCTGCTAGACCTATCAAGTGCCAAATTATATTTATAACTGGAAAACTTTCTTCAAATATGTTATAACACGCAAGTCATTTAACAAAAATCAATTCTATTGGTTACACTATAGAATGTTTTTCTCTATAATATTATGATATAAAGCGGTTCAAATGGACAGTTTCTTTAAAGAAGAAAGTAATTTAAGTTAATTTGAGTAAACTTATTTTATTAGAAGATTGCTTTCAATTTAATAGATAAAAAAAAACAACCAAAGGTAACAAAAGTGCCAAACTCTATGTGGACTGCTGACCAACAGAACCCATCAGCTGCTATTTTGATTGGTTGCTAGGCTGAATAGGACAAGAGAAGCAATCCAGTCTGTTGGACAGCTACTAAAAGTCAATCAAAGAGCACAAGAACACTGTGACGTACTTCAAGAGATAAAACATTAACTTGTGTCTGGAGTTTGAAAAGGTTCATGTAAATGTTGGATAGTTTTGTTTCTAATAGTTGTACCACATTCTTCAAATCTTGGATACTTTGTTTCTAATAGTTGTACCACTTTCTTCAAATCTTGGATACTTTGTTTCTAATAGTTGTACCACTTTCTTCAAATCTTGGATAGTTTGTTTCTAATAGTTGTACCACTTTATTTAAATGTTGGTTAATTTGTTAAACAATGGTATCGCCCTCTGGTGTCCTATCTTAACATTCGAGGGAACTTAAATGAAATTAGGGATATAATTGTTTGAATGGGGCAGGGAGAGATAGAAAGAGAGAGATGCCAAAGGAAGAGAAGACAGTACTTAATGCATTGAAAACTTAAACATGAAATTATACATTGTTAAACAAATTTAACAGGCAATCATTTTATCCTATACAAGAACAGACGCTTGTTATTGTATCATTATTCTAAAATATCTTCAGTACTAAGGTCTGTTGATTTTTGGAATAATTTATAAATATTGGCAAACCAATAGTTGAAAGATACTAGTTTTTAAAAATATCATTATCAAATAAAATCAAGCCAATGTTTTGATAAGAGTGCACGGTCGGTCTTAAGAAATGCAAGACCTGAGAGTTTATATCAAAGTTTGACTGTCTTACATATCTATTGATACTGTCATACATATATATTGATACTGTTTTTCCCATTCACCTGGCTATTAAAATCAGTAGCATCCTTAGGTGGGGGAGGAGGTAATAAGGTTACTGTATCAGCCCCGCCCCTTGCCACGCCCCTTTTCAGCCCCACACGTGATACTCGGCTCGGGCCCCGCATATGACACTCGGCTCGGGCCCCGCATGTAACACTCGGCCCAGGAACCCGCATGTGATACTCGTCCCGTGCCCCGCATGTGATACTCGTCCCGTGCCCCGCATGTGACACTCGGCCCAGGAACCCGCATGTGATACTCGTCCCATGCCCCGCATGTGATACTCGTCCCGTGCCCCGCATGCGACACTCGGTCCCGGTACCCGCATGTGATACTCGGCCCCAGAACCCGCATGTGATACTCAGCCCCGGAATCCGCATGTGACACTCAGCCCCAGAACCCGCATGTGATACTCGTCCTGTGCCCCGCATATGACATCCGCCTCGGTTCTTTTAAAGTTCAGTAACAAAAAAAATATCCCCCATTGCAGTACCCCTCCCCTCTTATACTGGGAGCGTTGCCCCAATCCCCATTCATAAGTCCGCCTCTGTTGCTGCGCTGGGCCCATTTAGTAGCGGAGCCCGATTGGGAGAAATCGCTCTAATTGGTTTAAAGCCGACCCAGAGTGCGCGTGCGTGTATTTATGTCCGTTGTAATTTGCTTGACACAGTTTTACATCCAGGCTGCTAGACGTTTTAGAATGAATTTCTTTGTACTGGATTCAATGTTTTTTTTTGCATCTTGTAACTCTCTCTCTCTCTCTCTCTCCCCCTCTGTTTATGTCTGTTTCATTGTTCTGTTCCCAATAACTTACACACAGCTGTATAATGATGTATGGGATCATAATGCTTGCCCCCCCCCCCACTCCGACACTCAAGTTGTCTGATCATATCAGTCTTTGACCCAGCAAAATAAACGGTTTAGACAGGAGTCGAATCACATCAGCCTAGAGGTTAGGACAATTGTTAGAGAAAGGTCAATCTGTGTACTAGGTTATTCATTGCTGTAACCCCAGGGTCGCCCATATGAAGATAAATATATGTGAAAAAGTCTCTTCATTATATATTTTTAATTTTTTTTTTCAAAGAGCGAATTTAAAGTTTGTATTCAAAAGAAAAAAAAAATCATTTAAAGACCTTTCACTTGATGAGGTATTAACGGACTGAAGAATTGACTTCTAAAATATTCACTGCAGTAGTTCTGTAGTTGGTGATGGAGCTCATTGTGAATGAAGCAATTATGTATGTCACGCGGTCTGGATGTTTGGACCACCCAGTAAAGAATGAAGTTGGTAATAGTTGATGCTGACAATATTGGTGAACTCGTTAAACCCATTTTATGAATAGACTCTTACCACCGACAAAGAAATTAAATTCTTATTAGATCAGGATGTTAATTGTGACTTGGGGGAGGGGGGGCCTTAAATATCTCAAAGTTTCTATGCCTGGGGACTTCCAAGAACGCTCCTGCATAAGCTTATCTCGAGGTAGAGTGTTCTGGGCTACAGAAGATGGAGAGCTCATTGTCGTTAACATAAAATAAAATAATAAATGCCGGGAAATTGTTTTCATCAGACCAGAGGTGACCTTTGAAAGAGATGGGGGGGGGGGAGATCTTGCGATAGAGAGATTATTTTGTCGTCTACCTTTAATACAAACAAAACGATCAGCCCAGAATACGAATCTTACCCTGGACGCCGCAAACCGCCCTCCTCCCCTTCCCTTTGCGTTAGGCCGCCTCTGACAAAAGACTTAGCCAAATACAGTCTGACAGTGTTACCGAGCATTTCAAGTCGTCAAAACCAGGCTTGCGGAGCCGCCATATTTTTTTTCGGCTCCGGCTACGGCTCCCACAAATTTGACGGCTCCGGCTCCGGCTCCCTATAAAGATAGTATCACACGAGACAAAAATTTTTGTAATTGCGCCACGCAAACATGCCGCTGATAAAAACTTATGCAAATTTTGCCGCGTTCACCCCCATAGTCAGGAACTTGAAAAATATACGCACTGTCGGTTTTACTAAAAACAAACCATTTCAGTGCATCCAGAAACATATCATTATTTTCGATCTAGGTTTCACTAGTCGCCATTTTCATAAGTACTAAAAAGTTATTTCAATGATCGAATTAGCCAATAGTAAAACGATACGTTATTTAAAATATTTTAAAGACTTCAGTATTTATATTTATTATTTATAGCCAGGATTATTGCATTGGGGGGGGGGCGAAGAAATTTTTTTCCGGCGGGGGGGGGGGGGTGCCAAAGAACTGATTATGGGGTACAGCGGCGGATCTAGACAACTTTGACGGGGGGGGGGCAAAACTTTGACCCCCGGGAGGTGGGATGGGTAAAACTGTTTTCATTGTTGAAAATTGGTCTTTGAACAAAAAATATTTCGATAATTTTATGATGTATTACCTAAACTTGCGATAACCGGACATGCCCCCCCCGGCCCCTCCCCATAATTCCGCCCCTGGTGGGGTAGAAGAAATGTTCGGGGGGGGGGGGCGAAGATGGAGGTGCGAAGCGCCAAAAGCTTGCGAACGGAGAGGAGGGGTTTTGGGAGGGGACCTCAGTGAGTCCCTTCCCCAAGAAATCTTTTGCAGTTCCATATCTGGAATGGTGCATTTTAGTACCGATTGTTTAGCTATTAATTTTAACTACGTTTCAATAATGCATGGCATGTTGCAGTTTTGTTAAAAATAATTTAAATAGTAAAGAGTTTGAATGATAAAAATTTATTGAGGCTGAGCAATTTCTGATTCCTGTTATAAATATATTGACCATTTGTTCTGCTACACAATTGTTACATAATAGGTACCTGATTTATATCATTATACTGTTAGTTAAACGTACAACCCGGGAAGAACGACAAAGATCACGAATATAGCTTAGCTTTTTGTGTGATATTTCTTATAAAATATTGAAAACAAAGAACAGATCTATCAACAACAAATTGACCAGTCGCAATTATCCAATTTAAAATATAATTAATTCTGCTAAAAAGTAAATTTGCAAATTAAATAACAAAACTCAGAAATCACGGAGTTTGTACTTTATTATTTTATTATACATTTTAAGTGAAGTCAGAAGTCAATATTATTTTATTAACTTATTTAAGTTGCTAGTTGTCCTCAGAAGAGTCCCTGGGCACGGGTGACACGGGCCCCCGTGCTGATATTAATATTTTAAAAAGTTGATTGGCCAGCTCAGTCCGGGCCCCTAAAACAAAATTGAACAAAATGATTGATGTTTTATAGCCGTTATTATTAAAATTTTGTCAAAAAGCTCAAATCATGCACGGGGGGGGGGGGGGCTCAGGTCATGAACGCGGGGGGGGGGGTCAGCCCCCCCTAGCCCCCCTCTGGCTACGGGCCTGGACCCGGGTACCAATAAACTCCGATTTTTATTCGGACCCCGTGCCAATAAAGTCTGATTGTTATTCGGACCCGTGGCAAATATGCACTCAGCTTAGCTAAACATAAACTTTATTATTGTTTTTTGTTTATTTTTTTATAATTGTTTGAATTGTATGATTTAATTGTTACTCAGTGTCTAGGGTTCCACTAAGCGGACTCTGTATTATTTTTTTTTTCGGGTTCCGTCTAATAAAGTTTAAATATAGCTAAGCTTAGTGCATATTTGCCACGGGTCCGAATAACAATCGGATTTTATTGGGACCCGGGTCCGAATAGCCACAGCCTTATAAATTTATCTGCTCTATTTCAGATATTCTGTTTATAATACAATTGTTAAATACAGAAAGCTAACATTTTGTTTTTAGTCTATTACAAATTCGCGGTCAAATAATACACGAAACGATTGATACAATTATTCTATGAAATAAAACTGTTTTAAATTTATATGTAACAGAATAACATGCCATTAAAAAAATTTCGGAGGGTAAACAAGATTTAAAACGAACACAAAACGATTCCCCATTAAAGATTTCTTGTGGTGATGTGCGTGTTACTGTTGTGGCGTTCGTAAAACATTTCAAATTGTAGGAGGCAAACAATCAAACAAATTTGCAATTTTAAAGCTAAAGAAAAATTCTGCTGTAAAAAAAAACATTTGGGAGCCGTGGAGCCGCAAGATTTTTTCGGCTCCGGCTCCAGCAAAAAGTAGCGGCTCCCGGCTCCTCGGCTCCGGCTCCGCAAGCCTGGTCAAAACCAACCAAGTCTACTGCACACATTGGTAAGAAATTATGAAAAATGTGAACACAGAATTAACCCCCTTCCTCTCCACGGGCAACATTATAATATAAGGAAAAGATAACTCTTTCGACGTAAGAAAGTTTACATTTCAAGATTTACTGCCCTTTCAATCTAATTCAATTATATCAAATATTATAATTGTTTGTCATTGTTAAAACGTATGTGGCTAGAATGTTATGATAATAAAAAAAAAGTTATATTTAGCTGTAAAGGGACGTGGTGGCAGTGTGGCTGAGCGCTTGACTGCTAAACAAAAGGCCCTGAATTCGAACCCCCTGTGAAGTCCGGGACTTTTCTCGAATCCAATCGATGTGTTTAAGTCCATCCAACTTACAAATTGGAACCCGACATAGGTTATGGAAGGTAATGGAAGATTGACAATGTATTTGCCAACCTTCATCTAATCCTGATGACCTGTATCGGATGTTATCACAGATTAGATGTTATACAGCACCAGCCTCGTTTTGAAACAATGTTTTCATTACCGCCATTAATGATATTTACTCTCATCAGTCCATTCATTGAATAGAAATTTTTATTACTAGCTGCAAGTACCCGGCTTTGCCCGAATTTAAATTAAGGTTTTCAGTTTACCTTCTGTTTTCTCCCTACCCCCTCTCTCCCTTTCTCTCTCCCTCCCTCCCTCCCTCCCTTTCTCCCTCCCTCCCTCTCTCTCCCTCCCTCCTTCACTCTCCCCCTATCCTTCCCCTCCCTCCCTTTCTCCTCCTTCCTCCCTTCCTCCTTCCCTCTCTCCCTCCTGCCCCCCTCTCACTCTTTATCTCTCATCCCTCCCATTTCTCCCATCCTCTCTCCCTCTTCCTTCCCTCCCCTTTCCCTCCCTACCCCCTTTCTACCTCCCTCATTTCTCCATCCCTCCATCTCTCATCCCCCTCTCTCTCCCTCTCTCCCGCCCTCCTCTCCCCCTCTCCCTCCCTCCCCCTCCCACCACCATCCTCCCTCCCTAATTTCCTCTCTCTCCCACCCTGCCCCTCTCTCTTTATCTCTCTATTCCTCCCTCTCTCTTTATCTCTCTCTCTCCCTCCCTCCCCTCTATCTCCCTCCCTACTCCCTCTCTCCCTCCCTTCCTTTCTTTTTCCTTCCCTCCCTTTCTCTCTCCCTCTCTCCCTCCCTCTCTCATCTCCCTCTCTCCCCTCCCTCCTCCCTCCAACCATCCTTTCCTCTCTCCCACTACTCCCTCTCTCTCGCTTTATCTCTCTCCCTCCCTCTCGCTCGCTCTCTCTCTTTATATATATATATATATATATATATATATATATATATATATATATATATATATATTATGGCTTCACACTTCTTCTAAAATACTTCTTCATTCATTTACCTTCCTCAAACTGTACAAATCGGGAAGCATGAAAAAACATCAACAATTCTTTGCAGCACAAAGGCACGATACAGCACCAGCGCGCAAGTTCTATTCGATCATCGGGAAATGACGTCACAGAAGAGTATTATTTATGGCGCCGTCGAGATTACTTTAATATAGTAAAAGATACTAAAATAAAAATAATTTATTACAATTAAACTACCCATCGAGATGAAACGAAACATGTCCTATAACCTTTCCCATGTAATTATGCGTACGTGTACCAAATTTCACGTGATTTGGTTGTCTGGATCTTGAGTTATAAGGGAACAGACAGACAGACAGACAGACAGACAGCAAATGCGTCTTATAAGTATAGAGATATACATATAAAGATCCTAAAAACCCATGAACTCATGAATGAAATAATATATTATCGCTTTTTAGAGCATTTGTCCTCGTTTTGTCTGTCTGTCTGTCTGTCTGTCATCACCCTAGATCTCAACAACCATAAGTCCTAGACCCATGATGTATATATCATTTTGTAGGTCTTGGCCTGTCAAGAAATGACTTTTTCCATTTCGCGATCTGACCTCTCAGGGCCGTAAAAGGGGCCTTATAAAGTACCGTTTTTACTATATAAGCTATATTAATAATGGAGCGCCCTATATCTCAGCAACCATAAGTCCTAGACCCATGATGTATATATCATTTTGTAGGTCTTGACATGCCATGTGTACATCAAAAGTTCATTTCGCGATAGGACCTCTGAGGGCCGGGCTTCAGGGCTCCTAAGGGGCTTATATATTATATATACACCTTGTACGTTCAATAACCCATTCATTTGGTGCGAAATACTGCAGCACGTAGTTTCACCAAGATTAATTAAGAAACTCATCAAATGATATAGTAAGCTTGTGTTCTGAGTTTAATTGAAAGTATCAGAGCTATGCAACAATCGACGGAGTTTTCGGACGATTAAATGACTACAATTTCAAATGTTTTCAATTATGAGTCCTATTTCAGTAACCACAAACCACTTGTAGTTAGATTTAAGAGAAAATAATTTTTTTTCAAATATAAAGAAACGTCTTTATAATATTTTTTTTACAGATATATGCATTACACAATTTAATTTATAAACATATCCAAAATTTACAAATATTTACTGAAAGCTAACAAACGTACGGATACATAACACGAAAATGCGCTAACACATCCTGTGTCCAGAATGGAACAGGCTTAATTGCTTGTTTATATTTATAAAGCAAATTGAAAGCTTTTTTAAATTCATATTTCATATCTTGAAAAAAAAAAACAAAAAAGAAAAAAAGAGATGTAAATAGGTCTGTGTGTTTTTATGAATGGAAAGCGTCATTGGAAACAAAAACGTATAGCGAAAATGGCGCGAGAGTTTTTAACACAAAACCGAGGACTTTTTATAAATCGATGCGCTATCTGTATTATATATAATCTGTGGGTTTTATAAAGGAAGTTTGCTTTTTACTTTATGTACCTAACTACGGAAGTTCATTGAATGTTTCTCATTTACATTGGTATTTACCAAACTAAATGAGATGAAGAGGTCACAGGGATGTAATCTGTTAGCTTGACCAGCTGGATGCAAGGCAGATCCCACCCAAACTAGTCTCCTCTGTCACCTTAGAGGTGATCCGTGTGTGTGAGTGTGTGTGTGTCTGTGTGTGTGTGTCTGTGTGTGTTTATGTGTGTCTGTGTGTGTGTTTCTGTGTGTGTGTGTTTATGTGTGTCTGTGTGTGTGTTTCTGTGTGTGTGTGTGCGTGTGTGTGTGTATGTGTGTGTGTCTGTGTGTGTATATGTGTATGTGTGTGTGTGTCTGTGTGTGTGTCTATGTGTGTGTGTCTGTGTGTGTGTCTGTGTGTGTGTTTCTGTGTGTGTGTGTGCGTGTGTGTGTGTATGTGTGTGTGTGTCTGTGTGTGTGTATGTGTGTATGTGTGTGTGTGTGTGTCTGTGTGTGTGTGTCTATGTGTGTGTGTCTATGTGTGTGTGTCTGTGTGTGTGTCTGTGTGTGTGTGTCTTTGTGTGTCTGTGTGTATGTGTGTGTCTGTGTATGTGTGTCTGTGTCTGTGTGTGTGTGTGCGTGTGTGTATCATTGGCTGAAACCAGACGTGGTGGCTCCATGCAGGGCGCCGCAAGGGGGTACAACCTGCCCCACTTGTCGCGGTCATTTATAAAGAAGGAGGGCCCCGTCGTTTCGAAATTTAATTTTAAGAAGGGGGAGGGGGAGGGAGAGGGGGGGAATCCATTAGTCAAAGCTTATCTGGGACGGGTGGGGGGGGGCGTTAAATTTTCTGGTTACGACTTTGCTCTGTGCCCACTACAATATCTGATATGGTGTGTGTATCAGTGGCTCAGTATGGTCGTCGTGACCCACGGGTAAATCACCAAGAGCGTATTTGAAATGGGTGACCACATGTTTTTTTTTTTTTAAACTGTAGATCATGTATAAAGGTCACAAACAAATCGAATGTTAGGTCTTTCTTTCTTCTATCCATTTTTCTTTCTTTATTGAATGGGTCGGTGAAAACCAAAACAAAGTGTCTTAGTGGGTTGCGAATCGAAATGTTCGAGAGCCACTGATGTAGATGAAGACAGGGCCGTGCAGTAAACCAGTGGTCATCAACCTCTTTCCCGCCACGGACCGGGCAGAGTTAGACAGAGAGAGAGAGAGAGACAGAGAGAAAGACAGAGAGAGAGAGACACAGAGAGAGAGAGACAGAGAGAGAGACAGAGAGAGAGAGAGAGATAGAGAGAGAGCTTTATTGTTTCTCGTCCTTGGAAAGTCACACAACCACGAGAGAAATAAATTAAAAGGAAGTAATTTAATGTTTCTTGGGCGGCCCTGTAACATTCGTTCCACGGACCGGTACGGGTCTTCGGCCCGTGGGCTGGAGACCACTGAAGTAAACTATGTCAACAGCTGTCACTTAATCCACCGACATTTAGCATTGAGGTATAAACATATCATCATCACAGTGGTCTCTTATGCCCGGCCGTTCATAGACCCCCCAAGGCAGGGGGCATTCGCATATATTATCGGGGTCCTAGTCATTAGTACATTGGGATTATTTGTAAAAAAGTCAAAACGGAACTTTGTTGGTGATTCGTTACCATGGCAATGAGACAAAAACCTCGGCACTGTATGCGGGTAATTAAGTAACTACGTCATTGTTAGAATCTCCGTGAGACGAGTAAGTCTTTATTACAAAGGTCATGAGACAAAAACATTACTACAAGATTTAACGAAACAACTACGTCATCGCTTCAGGACACTGAGATAGCCACATTATTACTACAACGGTCATAGGACGACTACGCTATTGCTACATAAAAGACAATACAGTATTATCAACGCTGCAAAATCAATAAGTCACAGACATATCAGCCGAGCATCTGTCTATGAAAACGAAATATCCTAACATGTTTTATCTGACCCATAAAACGGCAGCAGACCACGAAGCCAGTGACAATAAAAATGATTTATAGTCCAATGTAAAGGTTAATGACACGTGTCTCAGTGACACCAGCTGGCAATAATACAAAATGTCCCTGGAAATATTGACATATTTTATTTGCAGAGTAGACATTTGTTTAAATTATTTATTGACTGAAAAAGTGACTTTTTTCTTTCTAGCTAATTTTACCTGAATCAGTGAATTAATATTCCTTTTACAAGTATAGTGTATAACTGTATATACAAGTCTCAGAAAGAAATACATGGGGTGTCGCTCTTGATGAGGTGTCTATGTCTGGTGTCTCTCATGGTGGGGTGTCTATGTCTTGTGTCTCTCATGGTGGGGTGTCTATGTCTGGTGTCTCTTATGGTGGGGTGTCTATGTCTGGTGTCTCTCATGGTGGGGTGTCTATGTCTGGTGTCTCTCATGGTGGGGTGTCTATGTCTGGTGTCTCTCATGGTGGGGTGTCTATGTCTTGTGTCTCTCATGGTGGGGTCTCTATGTCTTGTGTCTCTCATGGTGGGGTGTCTATGTCTGGTGTCTCTCATGGTGGGGTGTCTATGTCTGGTGTCTCTCATGGTGGGGTGTCTATGTCTGGTGTCTCTCATGGTGGGGTGTCTATGTCTGGTGTCTCTCATGGTGGGGTCTCTATGTCTTGTGTCTCTCATGGTGGGGTGTCTATGTCTGGTGTCTCTCATTGTGGGGTGTCTATGTCTGGTGTCTCTCATGGTAGGGTGTCTATGTCTGGTGTCTCTCATGGTAGGGTGCTACTCATAATGTGGTGTAGCTCATGATGTGGTGTCGCTCAAAATGTGGTGTTGCCCGTGGTAGGGTCTTGATCATGATGTGTTGTCTCTCATGGTGGAGTGCCGCTGATGATGCTGTGTCGCTCATAATGTGGTGTTGCTAATGGTGTGGGGGTCTCTCATGGTGGGGTGTCGCATCCATTGGTATCACCCAGTGATAAGTGGTCCATGCTGAGGTGTGCCCGCTGTGCTCCATCCATGGTGCTTACTTCATGATTTTTATGTGTTCGATGATGTTCAAGATTTGTTCAAGTGTCCGTCAGTTCATAGTGTAACTGTCTACGTTGTTTGAACCAAAATATTTAATTCAATTCAAACAAAGACCGTGAATCATTCCGCCAGTGCCAGTAATAAAAAATTGATAATTTATCTCCTAGTCCGTTTCCTTTAACATATTTCGAATGGTCATAGTAAGTTTCATGGCTTTTTCATTAACAAACTTTTTTTTTTACCATCTTCATTCAAATGCCGAATTCCATAAATATATTAATGAGAAATTATTCAATCTCTCGTAGAGGAGAACAAATACAAAGAAAGAAAATACAACAACAACATCTCATTAGAAGGTCTTCGTGACCTAGATAATGTTTTTGTTTCCGGGTCGGCTAATCCAACTGATAATATTGTGTTATGACCAAACTCATTATCTGCTGTAACACTGGGCAGATAGTTTGAAACATTTTTATAAAAAAAAAAATGGATGGGTGTGAACTGTGTGCGTGACGTGAACAGATGTCTTGACAAACTGGACACTCCATGCACATCAGACGGAATGGAAGGTTAGGAGGTCACTGCGGCTTTGGGCTAGAGTGGACTGCTTAAATGGTCACTGCTGCTGTTTCCAGAATGTACTGTTAGAAGGTTATTGCAGCTGTGGCATAAGTGGACTGTTGGAAGGTCACTGCGGCTGTGGGCTTGAGTGGACTGTTGGAAGGTCACTGCGGCTGTGGCATATGTGGACTGTTGGAAGGTCACTGCGGCTGTGGCATATGTGGACTGTTAGAAGCCTATTGCAGCTGTGGCATAGGTGGACTGTTGGAAGGTCACTGCGGCTGTGGCATATGTGGACTTTTGGAAGGTCACTGCGGCTGTGGCATATGTGGACTGTTGGAAGGTCACTGCGGCTGTGGCATATGTGGACTGTTGGAAGGTCACTGCGGGTGTGGCATATGTGGACTTTTGGAAGGTCACTGCGGGTGTGGCATATGTGGACTTTTGGAAGGTCACTGCGGGTGTGGGCTTAAGTGGACTGTTGGAAGGTCACCGCAGTTGTAGCCAGAATGTACTGTTAGAATGTTACTGTCGCTTCTCTATTTGTAAACATACACTCAACATTCTCATATTTCCTCTCTCAGACTATGTATGCCGATCTAACACATACACACACACACAATACAATCATACGCACCCTCCTACATATATACTCAAACATGCACACTCACACACACAGACGTACATACCTACTCAAACTCACACACTCACACAGCCGTACTTACATACTCAAACATGCAGACACACACACACACACAGACGGCAACCAACATAAATCAACAGACAAAGAAAAAAACATAACCCTCACATTATGATAACAACAAACAAAATATAATATAAAAGTGTATTTAAAAAAAAACATTTTTTCCTCACTGCAGGCTGGATTAACCAGTATTCAGCTTATAAGACTATAACCATAACCCCTGAACAAAAATCGACCTTCATTTATCAGTTTATCTTACAATTGTGGTATGTTCTGTCATTTGTTCGCAACATTAGGCCATGTTCTCTTTGGAAACAACCCTAAGGCCCATAGTAACTCTGTCTCTCGGCCCTGCCAATATGTTTACATTGAGTCACATATATAAATACATCAATGTAAAGTAATGTAGAGATAATCTTATACCGAGAAATACACGTGTTAATATTTAGCCTACATATCTTCACACACTTACGCCCATATACTCATATAGACAAATGTTTAACATGAAATGATTACATTCTCCTATTATTATCTAATATAATAATAGCGGTGTGGGTTCTGCGTTAAATCGAAAGTAAAGAATTCATACAACAGTATTCCAGTATAAAATACAATCATGAAAAAAATCGGATCTGTCCGAAACCAAAAATAACATCGATTACCGATCAAACCTAAGGGGATATAACTCTATGCAAAGGTTTTGCAGGGTACAGCTAGTAATAATATATTTTCATTCCTTTCATCGTTTACTTTGCCTACACATGTGATAAAAATCATTTCTGTAAATATTATTGTTATGAATAGCGTGTATTTGTTTATCTGTGTATCCTGTGAACGGACGAGATCAGTGGCTGAATGTCAGTCAACATGTCATCAAATCATCTGTATGTCATTCAACATGTCATCAAATCATCTTGCAGGCCAGCTTATTGTCCTGGCCAGTAACGACATCCCGATCAATTCCTCGCACAATGAGCTCATCTCAGACATGCGAAAACTCATCCTGTTAACTCCCCTTCCCATCCCTACCAACTCCTCCCCTACCACTCCCCCCCCCCCTGACATCTCTTAAATTTGAACAAAAACTAAGGGATAATAAATTTAATAATGATGATCATAAAAATTTAGAAATATATACATGCGAGTGAAACCGCTTTATTGATTTCAGGTGCGACAATTTTGATGACGTCATTGGCAGGGAAATAATAACTGTTAATTAAGCTGTGCACGCTTTGCCAATGTATGTGTTGGTTTGTTTTGGCATGTATATGTGTGTGTATGTGTGTGCAAGTTAAACAGCGTTTACTGGCAGTGTTTGAATGAGTTGCCAATGAATCGTTTATTAAGGTAGGTTACAACTGTAGCCCAGATGTGGCATTCACTGCACTCATTAGAATTTACAGAAAGAACAAATAATTCCAATGGAATTAATCTCAACAATTGTGCAACTATAAAACATGTACTAGATCAGTTATAAGTAGGCACTCAAATGTTTTATTCATTGTTAATTATCCTATGGTTTAGTGAATTACTCTACAAATATTTATTAATAACTAGTTAATATATATATATATATATATATATATATATATATATGTGTGTGTATGTATGTATGTCTGGGCTTCGCATGTAACAAAATTTCCTTATCATGCCCATAAGCACCACTATGGTAGGTTTAGAGTCCATCTGTTTCTGGCTGTCACGACAACCTTTTTGGAATTTTGGAATTAATTAGCTAGTACAATGCCCAGCCTCCATTTCTTTCTAGATAGGTGGAACCTACAGACATGGCCGACTCAACACAAAAGTCTTGTCACTCACCCAGCATTCAATCCCGTCACCGTCAAGCCCGACTGTCGAGACGATCCGTGCATACTAATACACACATTGGAATAATATTATACAAATACTAAAATGTCAACATCATGACTTGTTACTGGAAGGCAAACTCTTTAAATTCTATCTAAAGATGTTTAATGTGTTAACAACCAAGTTGAGCAGTTTAAAATAATGTCTGTTTTTTTTTCACAACTTAGAGAAAAAAAATGTTGATTGATTTTTTTTTTTGTTCTGTCTCTCTTTGTGTCCTCGAATCATGTTTCTTTAACTTTTTAGAACTTTGGTGTCTTCAATATCTGTGAATTAAAAATCGATCTTGAAAATTTGTACTACTGAGGGAAGAGGGCTGTTGAGAGCAGTCGCACAGATGTTGGCATATGATGACTGAGAAGACATTTCATTAGATCAAGGATTTAATAGTAGAATAGTAGATAGTAGAATAGCAGATAGTAGAATAGTAGATAGCAGAATAGTAGATAGTAGAATAGTAGATAGTAGAATAGTAGATAGTAGAATAGTAGATAGTAGAATAGTAGATAGTAGAATAGTAGATAGTAGAAGTAGATAGTAGAATAGTAGATAGTAGAATAGTAGATAGTAGAATAGTAGATAGTAGAATAGTAGATAGTAGATAGTAGAATAGTAGATAGTAGAATAGTAGTTATCAGAATAGTAGATAGTAGAATAGTAGATAGTAGAATAGTAGATAGCAGAATAGTAGATAGTAGAATAGTAGTTAGTAGAATAGTAGATAGTAGAATAGTAGATAGCAGAATAGTAGATAGTAGAATAGTAGATAATAGAATAGTAGATAGTAGAATAGTAGAATAGTAGATAGTAGAATAGTAGATAGTAGAATAGTAGATAATAGAATAGTAGATAGTAGAATAGTAGATAGTAGATAGTAGAATAGTAGATAGTAGATAGAATAATAGATAATACATAGTAGAATAGTAGATAGTAGATAGAATAGTAGATAATATAGTAGAATAGTAGATAGTAGAATAGTAAATAGTAGATAGTAGATAGAATAGTAGATAATAGATAGTAGAATAGTAGATAGTAGAATAGTGGGTAGTAGAATGGTAGATAGTAGAATAGTAGATAGTAGAATAGTAGATAGCAGAATAGTAGATAGTAGAAGAGTAGATAGTAGAATAGTAGATAGTAGAATAGTAGATAGTAGAATAGTAGATAGTAGAAGTAGATAGTAGAATAGTATAATAGTAGAATAGTAGATAGTAGAATAGTAGATAGTAGAATAGTAGATAGTAGATAGTAGAATAGTAGATAGTAGAATAGTAGTTATCAGAATAGTAGATAGTAGAATAGTAGATAATAGAATAGTAGATAGCAGAATAGTAGATAGTAGAATAGTAGTTAGTAGAATAGTAGATAGTAGAATAGTAGATAGCAGAATAGTAGATAGTAGAATAGTAGATAATAGAATAGTAGATAGTAGAATAGTAGAATAGTAGATAGTAGAATAGTAGATAGTAGAATAGTAGATAATAGAATAGTAGATAGTAGAATAGTAGATAGTAAATAGTAGATAGTAGAATAGTAGATAGTAGATAGAATAATAGATAATACATAGTAGAATAGTAGATAGTAGATAGAATAGTAGATAATATAGTAGAATAGTAGATAGTAGAATAGTAAATAGTAGATAGTAGATAGAATAGTAGATAATAGATAGTAGAATAGTAGATAGTAGAATAGTGGGTAGTAGAATGGTAGATAGTAGAATAGTAGATAGTAGAATAGTAGATAACAGAATAGTAGATAGTAGAAGAGTAGATAGTAGAATAGTAGATAGCAGAATAGTAGATAGTAGAATAGTAGATAGTAGAATAGTAGATAGTAGAATAGTAGATAGTAGAATAGTAGATAGTAGAATAGTAGTTAGCAGAATAGTAGATAGTAGAATAGTAGATAGTAGAAGAGTAGATAGTAGAATAGTAGATAGCAGAATAGTAGATAGCAGAATAGTAGATAGCAGAATAGTAGATAGTGGAAGAGGTGATAGTAGAATAGTAGATAGCAGAATAGTAGATAGTAGAAAGAGAATGACTAGAAGAGAATATGCCAGTAGGAAATACGTATGTTGGGTAGATAAAATATAATATTTAAAAAAATAATGTATTAATTCTTTAAAGATGTCTTTTTGGTGTAGTGTTTATTAAGCGGATTTCCTTTTTATCAAATTGAAATCATTGTTCCTCAAACGCACACACACGCACACACAAACACACTAAAACAGATGTATTCATTAGGTAGACGCTTTTAGGACTACGTTGTTTTATTCAGAGCTACACCGGGAGCCGCCCGAGTTTACACCAAAGTTCTCCGGCTTTAAGTGGAGCAACATTCAAGAGGACATAAAGAGCGAGACTTGTGGTACAACGTCGTCACCGGATATCGATGGTCAGCAGCAACTGGACAATAGATTCCGTTGACTGCTGGACGATCTATTGCACGGAAAAGGGGGTGGGGGACTAGGACATTCACCACAACGTCACGTTTCCTGGTGGACATCAGACACCAGGCCTAGACACACTCGTTCTGTACAGTCTGTCTACATCATTCATCAGACACCAGACATAGACACACTTGTTCTGTACAGTCTGTCTACACCATTCATCAGACACCAGACCCAGACACACTCGTTCCGTACAGTCTGTCTACATCATTCATCAGACACCAGACATAGACACACTTGTTCTGACACAGTCTGTCTACATCATTCATCAGACACCAGACATAGACACACTCGTCCTGTACAGTCTTTCTACATCATTCATCAGACACCAGACCCAGACACACTCGTTCTGTACAGTCTGTCTACATAATTCATCAGACACCAGACATAGACACACTTGTTCTGTACAGTCTGTCTACATCATTCATCAGACACCAGACATAGACACACTCGTTCTGTACAGTCTGTCTACATCATTCATCAGACACCAGACATAGACACACTCGTTCTGTACAGTCTGTCTACATCATTCATCAGACACCAGACATAGACACACTCGTTCTGTACAGTCTGTCTACATCATTCATCAGACACCAGACCCAGACACACTCGTTCTGTACAGTCTGTCTACATCATTCATCAGACACCAGACATAGACACACTCGTTCTGTACAGTCTGTCAACATCATTCATCAGACACCAGACCCAGACACACTCGTTCTGTACAGTCTGTCGACATCATTCATCAGACACCAGACCCAGACACACTCGTTCTGTACAGTCTGTCTGTCTATATCAGTGGTTCCCCCAGGGGTCCGCGGTATCATTCAGGGGGTCCGTGGAAAATTAAAATTCATTTGGGGGTCCCTGAACAACTACAGGGGGTCCGTGAAAGGTTTAATATAAAATAGTAAAATTATGATCCATTTATGTTGCTACTCACAAAGGGGAGCCAAATGGTATATTTTACATATATTATATGGTTTTCGAATGGGGGGGGGCGCTAAAAAGGTATTGAAAGGTATGGTGCCCCGGGCACGAGTTGAGCTTGCTGCGGCACTGGTTCACTTTACCACTAACCGTAGCTTTACTTTTTAGCTTCTGTACATTGTGTCATTCATCGACATCATTTTGTCGCAAAAAATCTTCTTGAACGTTTGTATGGATCACTAGATTAAGTCATTCGAGCAGTTAATAAAATCAAAAGGAATGTCTAAATGAGATATTATTTTCTCAACTTTGTTTGGAAAATGACGAATACGGTAACCATATACTACTTTACACAGAAGTACGTTCGTTATCTAAAGGTGCATGTTTAAATCAAATTTTATGCGCTCTTTGATTCAGTGTTCATATTCCTGGGAAGCAAAGACAATGAGTTGCGACACTATTTAATTGAAGAAAAAAATTATCTTATGCATTTTGTAGCTTTTTCACTTGGGGGTCCGTGGGCAAGTTTTGATTATAAAAAGGGGTCCACGGGTCAAAAAAGTTTGGGAACCACTGGTCTATATCATTCATCAACCACTAGATCTAGAAGCACTTGTTCTGTACAGATTGTCGTATAACTAATACAAAACCTGTTTTTGGATTATTACAACTATTTCTCTACGTGTTACAAATAAGGGAAAAATCGATGGATGACTATAATTATACTATTATACTCTTTCTTTTGTGATGGTTTTTCTTTACAGGTGGGTGGCTAAAACAAAACAGTTTTTTTTTCAGGTGAGTCGCAAAAACAAAACAGTTCTCATGGAGGGTTTCAAAACCACTGCAATAGAACATTCCTTTGAATGTTTTCACACTTTGTTGACATCGACATAGTAGTTCAATGAGACGAGAACACAACCACACATTGTTACTCTGAGTTGGATGATACTTCAATGAGACGAGAACACAACGACACATTGTTACTCTGAGTTGGATGATACTTCAATGAGACGGGAATACAACGACACATTGTTACTCTGAGTTGGATGATACTTCAATGAGACGGGAATACAACGACACATTGTTACTCTGAGTTGGATGATACTTCAATGAGACGGGAATACAACGACACATTGTTACTCTGAGTTGGATGATACTTCAATAAGACGGGAATACAACGACACATTGTTACTCTGAGTTGGATGATACTTCAATGAGACGGGAATACAACGACACATTGCTACTCTGTGTTGGATGATACTTCAATGAGACGAGAACACAACCACACATTGTTACTCTGAGTTGGATGATACTTCAATGAGACGGGAATACAACGACACATTGTTACTCTGAGTTGGATGATACTTCAATGAGACGAGAAACAACCACACATTGTTACTCTGAGTTGGATGATACTTCAATGAGACGAGAACACAACGACACATTGTTACTCTGAGTTGGATGATACTTCAATGAGACGGGAATACAACGACACATTGCTACTCTGAGTTGGATGATACTCCAATGTATACGTTGGCAGTTTAACCATTTATTCATTTGCCTAACTAGCTTAATTCCATGGAAACCTTGCGGAGTAAAGGACCTCGGCAATAGTTCTTCACCACAAGCGGGAATAGTTCTTCACCACACGCGGGAATAGTTCTTCACCACACTCGGCAATAGTTCTTCACCACACGCGGGAATAGTTCTTCACCACACGCGGGAATAGTTCTTCACCACACGCGGGAATAGTTCTTCACCACACTCGGCAATAGTTCTTCACCACACGCGGGAATAGTTCTTCACCACACTCGGCAATAGTTCTTCACCACACGCGGGAATAGTTCTTCACCACACGCGGGAATAGTTCTTCACCACACTTGGCAATTGTTCTTCACCACACTTGGCAATTGTTCTTCACCACACTCGGCAATTGTTCTTCACCAAACTCGGACATAGTTCTTCACCACACTCGGCAATAGTTTTTCACCACACGCGGCAATAGTTCTTCACCACACTCGGCAATAGTTCTTCACCACACTCGGAAATTGTTCTTCACCACACTCGGCAATTATTCTTCACCACACGCGGCAATAGTTCTTCACCACACTCGGAAATAGTTCTTCACCACACGCGGAAATAGTTCTTCACCACACTCTTGGGGGGCCCAAAAAATTGTCCAAGTGAGCGATTGTCATAAATACTTAAGTATTTAGCACTGACATATAATATCTGTACTTAAAAGAGCCCCATGTCTCCAATAGCTTAGGACCTTATCAAGTCTAAATCCGGCCCTCGATGACAGAACCAGTAGTGGACACACCCCTATAAATATTTTCCTTTTTTTTTAAAAAAAATTTTCTGCTTGTTTGATTCGTTCATGTGAACTAAACACAAACTGAGATTAAAAATCATTGATTATGTGTTGAGTATGGGTGACATTGTCTGATAAACCCAGGGGGTGGAGGTGGGCGGAGGGTAGATGGATGGGAGGGGAGGGGAGATGATGATTGTGTTGACATACATTGGTTGGTTTAGTTCATTTAACTATACGGTATGTGCTTATCATAAATGTGCACACTTATCCGTGTTAATCAGAATGTGCACACTTATCCGTGTTAATCAGAATGTGCACACTTATCCGTGTTAATCAGAATGTGCACACTTATCCGTGTTAATCAGAATGTGCACACTTATCCGTGTTAATCAGAATGTGCACACTTATCCGTGTTAATCAGAATGTGCACAAATGGCCGTCTCAGTCAGGATGTGCACAAATGGCCGTCTCAGTCAGGATGTGCACAAATGGCCGTCTCAGTCAGGATGTGCACAAAGGGCCGTCTCAGTCAGGATGTGCACAAATGGCCGTCTCAGTCAGGATGTGCACAAATGGCCGTCTCAGTCAGGATGTGCACAAATGGCCGTCTCAGTCAGGATGTGCACAAATGGCCGTCTCAGTCAGGATGTGCACAAATGGCCGTCTCAGTCAGGATGTGCACAAATGGCCGTCTCAGTCAGGATGTGCACAAATGGCCGTCTCAGGATGTGCACAAATGGCCGTCTCAGCGGGTAACAGGGAGGCTACTATTGTAAAGACCCCACCCCCATCCCTTTCATGTCGTGAACTTTTTATTCATCATTCATTTAAACGGGCCCCCTGACATCCTCAGTTTTGCCTGGGGGGACCCATAATTCTCTAAAGGCGGCCCCGTGTGTGCAGACATAGTTATGTTCTACCGAGCGGCCCCGGGGTTCTCCCTCCTTACCCCTCTCTCCCTTTCTCTTTCCCTCCCTCCCTTTCTCCCTCCCTCCCTCTCCTTCCCTCTCTAACTCTCCCTATCTCCCTCCCTTCTTCTCTCACCCCCGTCCCCCCTCTCTCCACCTTCCTCCTCCCCCCTCTCTCCCTCCATGCCCCCCTCTCTCTCTTTATCTCTCCCTCCCTCCCGCCCCCCTCTCTCCCTTTCCCTCCCTCCCTTTCTCCATCCCTCCCTCTCCCTCCCTCTCTCCCATCTCTCTCTCCCCATTCATCCCTCCCTCATTCCCTCTCCCTCTCCCTCCCTTCCTCTCTATCTCCCTTCCTACCCACTCTCTCCCTCCCTTCTTTTCTCTCTCCCTCTCCCTCTCCCCTGCTCCCTCTCCCCCCTGCTCCCTCTCCCATCTCCCTCTCTCCCCCTCCTTCTCTCCCCCTGTCCACCCCCTCCCTCCCTCTCTCCCCTCCCTCCCTCCTCCCCTCCTTTCCTCTCTCTCCCCCTGCCCCTTCTCTCTCTCTTTATCTCTCTCTCCCTCCCTCCCTCTCTCTCTCTCTATATATATATACTTATTATTATGGCTTCACACTTCTTCTAAAATCCTTCTTCATTCCTTTCTTTACCTTCCCCAAACTGTACAAATCAGAGAGCATGAAAGAACATCAACAATTCTTCGCAGCACAAAGGCACAATACAGCACCAGCGCGCAAGTTCTATTCGATTATCGGGAAATGACGTCACAGAGGAATTTTATTTATGGCGCCGTCGAGATTACTTTAATATAGTAAAATACTAAATTAAAAAAAAATTAATTACAATTATACCCATCGAGATGAAACGAAACCTGTCCTATAACCTTCCCCATGTAATTATGTGTATGTGTAACAAATTTCACGTTAATTGATTGTATGGATCTTGAGTTATAAGGGAACAGACAGACAGACAGACAGACAGACAGACAGCAAATGCCTTTTATAAGTATAGAGATATATACATACATACATACATACATATATATATATATATATATATATATATATATATATATATATATTAAATGCCTCAACCACGGAAGATGGTCAATTTTTCGATATTTACCTTTTTAAAAAAAATATCATATATTATTGACTGCCAACATTTTTTTAAAACCTTTTTGTTTCCAAAAAATAAATATTTATTTTTCCTCTGTGAATTTTTAAAATAACGTCATCACGTACTGAGTCTTTTTTCGAATAGTTGAACAAAATTGACCCCCCCCCCCCCACTCTCCCTTAGTAGAACACAGTGCGTATGCCTCCATACATTTTGTTCATGTCTGTCACAATGGTGACGTGGTTTAGTCACATGACTGGTCAGTGACCTTGCCACAATGACCACAATGGTAAAAACCAGCCCAGAACAAAAATTATTTAATCATTACATTTGATATTGAACAGTGTTGAGCTTGAGAAATAATTTGGTTTGTAAATGTTAAACACAAATAGACAAATGAACCCAGAACAAAAAAATTATTTAATCAGATCAATGGATAGGGTACATGTTTAGCCAGAGAAACATTTGTATTAATAAATGTTGAACACAGAATATACACAATGCAGGAACATATTTCTTCATCCATGGATAGACCTTTGCAAATGTTAGGTATGTTCAGTGGCGCAACCAGCAAAAAATGCTGGGGGGGGGGGGGCTCACATATTGAAAAAAGACAGTTTGACAGTCTATTTAGTAACTTTATATAGTAAAATATGTATTGATGATTTGGTCTGAAGGGGGGGGGGCTTAAGCCACTGGGTATGTTTATATGTTGGGATTAAAAATAAGAATATCATCGGAGGGGCCTCGACAGTAAATAAAGGGAAAACACCAAAATTATCAAATTTGGGATTGTACATCGTATAATTTTTTTGACTAAAATTATAATTCTTACAGAAGATATTCTTGAGAAATCTTACTTTTTGAAACTGCACAACTTTTCTAATAAATGTTTAAGTAATACATTTTCTTTATTATATCCACATTTTTTTTCCTTTAATATCTCCAAATGTGACAAATGTCACCATAATTTACTAATTTAATGGTTGTAATGTGAACATCATATACTTGTTTATTATGAGCGTCGTGCACTTGTTCATTATGGCTGTAACTAGCTGAACAGGCCCGGTACCTGGACCGGCTATTTGGCACGCAGTTGGAGTTGAAAATGGTGATGCGCTCACAACACCATATCATTGACTAATCTTAATTCATTCATAATATTTTAAAGGACTCTTTCTCAATAGTTATTTTTTAAATAATGTATCAATTCTCTTTCACTCAGCCCCACACCCATCCCTCCCTCCCTCCCGCCCACCCCCCCTTCCACTCAAGACATGCCCGAATCGCAGTGGGTCTCAATGTACAAAATTACAAAAAGGGGCATATAGCATAACTGCATGTTCACCCTGTTAACAATACCACGTGACACCTCTCCCTACCTCTCCCCCCCCCGTTAAACACTCCTTTCCCAACCCTACACCCCCATTCCAACAGTTCTTTTTTTTATAATTTTATAATTTATCATGTTTAACATGACGTATTTAAAAAAAAATAGAGAGATGAGGTTAAAAATTAGCGGTGTTGCAACTTGAATCGTCTGCTTGACCCCCTCCCCCCCCCCGCCTTTTCTGCAACCATTTGGTTTATTCCCACACCTATCCCAACCAACTCGGTAATATATATTTGAGCGCGTTAACAATCAGTCTATGTACAAAAAAATAGCTTTTTATATAATTCATACCAAAAAAAAAATAATCCTCATTATGGGTACAGAAGCTTAACAAAAACAACCCCCAACTATTAAACATAATTTGCGCACACTACTCACGTCTAGCTCCAAACGACTCGTGTTTAGTTTTATCTGACATGTCTAATTTAATATAACTCATGTGTATATATATATATATATTGCGTATGATTTAATATAATTAGTGTTTATGACTTGTGTCTAGCTCTATATGATTTGTGTCTAGATCTATATGACTTGTGTCTAGCTCTATATGAATTGTGTCTAGATCTATATGACTTGTGTCTAGCTCTATATGAATTGTGTCTAGATCTATATGACTTGTGTCTAGCTCTATATGATTTGTGTCTAGATCTATATGACTTGTGTCTAGCTCTATGTGATTTGTGTCTAGATCTATATGACTTGTGTCTAGCTCTATATGACTTGTGTCTAGCTCTATATGACTTGTGTTTAGCTCCATATGACTTGTGTCTAGCTCCATATGACTTGTGTTTAGTTCTATAATAGTTGACAAAATGTTTTCTAATTAAATAATAATTGACAATAAGCCTTCTAGTTAGAAAATCATTGACAATATGTGTTCTAATTAGTTAATAGTTGCTTCTAGTTTGGAGATGTTTGACAACAACATTTTCTGGTTTACTATTCGACTTGGTCTAATAAGATTGACTAAATGCCATAGTTTAACAACTTAGAACTGTTTCTATTGACTAAATGCCATAGTCTAGCTTAAAACTATTTCTATTGACTAAATGTCATAGTCTAGTTTAGTGAATGTT
This sequence comes from Bulinus truncatus, assembly GCA_021962125.1. Lineage (NCBI taxonomy): Eukaryota > Metazoa > Mollusca > Gastropoda > Planorbidae > Bulinus > Bulinus truncatus. Next base: position 3,866,512 of record JAGDYQ010000100.1, on the reverse strand, counting down.
TCTACTAATTGAATGTAGTAAGCTATCGCATCACTGTTACGTCACTGTTACGTCACATAGTCGGCCTTAGTTGTATTCGTCACCACACGGGGCATTGGGTGACGTCATAAGTAGGCAAACAGCGGAGATGTAGGCGATATACCATACCACGTCGCTCCTTTTGCGAGGCCCCTTACATTTTGGGGGGGGGGGGCTGGGGCGGCTACTATAATCGCCACCCCAAAGGCTGGCACTTTTTGAGTATGAAATGGTACACTTTATATTATTATTATCAAGTAATAGTTCACGTCACTTGACTAAAATGAAACGAAATATTTTTACTGATAAAGGAAATGATGACTCAAAACATTACAAAATATTTTTTGGTCACAATCAATAACACACTGTCAAATACACCTGGGGAAACAGACCGCTCCATGCTACATCCGTGTAGACCCATACACACAGAGAAACAGACCGCTCCATGCTACATCCGTGTAGACCCATACACACAGAGAAACAGACCGCTCCATGCTACATCCGTGTAGACCCATAAACACAGAGAAACAGAACAAACGTTGTCCATCTGGTTGGTCATGAGACAGTCAGACCCTCGTCCATCAACAGAAATAAACATAACAAGTGAGCAAAACAATAACACCGTCACACACCCACTTGAAGTAACACACTCTCACTTGTCCCAACACACTCACTTGTAGTAACACTCTCTCACTTGTCCCAACACACTCACTTGAAGTAACACACTCTCACTTGTCCCAACACACCCACTTGCAGTAACACACTCTCACTTGTCCCAACACACCCACTTGCAGTAACACACTCTCACTTGTCCCAACACACCCACTTGCAGTAACACTCTCTCACTTGTCCCAACACACTCACTTGCAGTAACACCCTCTCACTTGTCCCAACACACTCACTTGCAGTAACACTCTCTCACTTGTCCCAACACACTCACTTGCAGTAACACACTCTCATTTGTCCCAACACACTCACTTGCAGTAACACTCTCTCACTTGCAGTAACACACTCTCATCTGCAGCAACACACACTCATTTGCAATAACACACACTCGCACTAACACACACTCGCACTAACACACATTCACAAAATATTGACTATTGATATCACGTCTTTGACCACCTGGTGAGTGGGTTTCATAAATAGATCATGTAAAAGTACGATACTTATCGAACAAAATTTTTTAAGTCAGTTGTATTGATTAAACTCCTCTCCCCCCCCCCAATCTCCCCAGGCCACAATAAATGGAAAAGGGAGTTGGAGGGGGGGGGGTCTGACTGTTTTGTGCACTTGATCTGAATGGAGTCGTATGAACCCCATCACGCTGAAACTGATATGCACGTGAAAACTAAATCTGCAGCTAATTATGACATGCCACGCCTACGAGCTCATAACTTGACGTAATGATAACGTCTCTGGCTCTTTGTGGATGATAAACATCCATTATGTATGTCTCGGGCGAGCATGTTTATCGTGGGTAATGGATTTTTTTTTTTTAAATGGATGACATGCCGTCGCGAATACAGCTGAAATGTCCCGATGGGATTGTTAGGGTTCGGAAAAACAAAAACAAATAAATAGAAGTTAAAGAAAACAACATTCATGTCCTAATTGATATTTTATAAATATCGGTCTGGCATTGTTTATCGCGATCTGGTTGTGAGCCCAATCTGCTTGCTGCACGTTACTAGATCGGATCCCAACGAGTCCACCGACGTCACTCGCGGTGCCTCCATAGACAATGCACACCCGAGTATTGTGGGTATGAAAAAAAAATGGCACGGCAAGAGCTGTCCCATTGTTGGTTTATGCCAGTTTATGGGATCTAAGAGATAAATATCTGATACTTACTGGGACTTTACTACTGCTACTAAAAAAATAAAATTGATATAACGATGTAATGTGTAGAGGGTTGTGGGTTTCTTGTTTATATAGGCCTACTGTAGCCTCAGTTTGGTCAGGCTGTGTTCTGTGGTTTTATGTAGAGCTGGTTAAATGATTTGGCTAACAAGGCCTTAGGACTTGAAATCGGCCAACGTATATGGGATTATAAGAATTGTAGGTCATTTTTCACTTTTAACTTCATACAAGAAAGCGACCTAATCCGGCCCTGTTTTTATGGCCCGAATTTTGGGCTGGCAGCCAACTGACCATCGAGCTACAACCTCCATACTTTTATCGTCTTGTTGTAAAATAAGTAAACTATCTTAGCTGCAATATTGGACTCTGCCCAGTGTTGGACTCTGTCTTGTTGGACTGTGCCCAGTGTTGGACTGTGCCCAGTGTTGGACTGTGCCCAGTGTTGGGCTCTGCCCAGTGTTGGACTCTACCCAGTGTTGGACTCTGCCCAGTGTTGAACTGCCCAGTGCTGGACTCTGCCCAGTGTTGGACTCTGCCCAGTGTTGGACTCTGCCCAGTGTTGGACTCTGCCCAGTGTTGGACTCTGCCTAGTGGTGTGGAAATCGGGCACTTAATATTGTTTTCTTAATTATATCAACAAATGTCCGGATATTCTCATTATCTCTTCCTAGAACTAATGCAATATCCATTTACATCTGTTATCTTAATTACTTCCCCTCATCCACTTTGTGATTAATGTCAACTATCAGATTGGAACTAGACACTCTACATTAGACCTGAAAATGCACAAACCAAATATTTCAGGCGCATGAATACACATTAATTCAGGCAAATTAAAAAAAAAACACACAGTGACTTGATGCAAATAACTTGAACAGTTCTTATAAGTAAGACAACGGTAAAAGCCAAGCCACACCCCCCCTCCCCACTCGCCCCCATCCCAGTTCAAAAGTCATTTCAAATCCGGTGCTTTATATTGCCTCTACACTTATTTTTGCCTCCGATTCCCTTAAAGTTCTACTAATGGCTCCTATTCCCTCAAAGTTCTACTAATGGCTCCAAAAAAGTAAAAGAATCCAAAAGACGGATCTGTATATAACAAAACTCACTGACACAGATACATTAAAAAAATATACACACACATAATACATGTGTATTTTACACATATAAAACATTACCATGGACTCAATCCAGGCCCGTAGCGTGCGGGGGGGGGAGCAGGGGAGGGGTCGGGCCCCCCCCCTACATTTTGTCTGGCCCCCTCTCTGCTTATTTGTTCTACTTAGTAAAATGTATTACCTGCCCCCCCCCTCCCTCCTGCTATTGCCTGCTGTAGAATTTTCAAGCTACGGGGCTGACCCAATCTTATGACAGAAACAAAAATTCATGAAATAATCTGTATCCCAAAGAAGAATTTGTTGTTTTTTTTTGTTTGTTTCAAAATAATAATATTGAACGTTATTTGTTTTCTTTCCTGTTATTTATTAGCCCAGTTGCGGTCCCATGATGTTTTGTTTTTTTATTAGCCCAGTTGCGGTCCCATGATGTTTTGTTTTTTTATTAGCCCAGTTGCGGTCCCATGATGTTTTGTTTTTTTATTAGCCCAGGGAGGACACGTGTCCTGTGACCCAATGTCTCGCAATAATTAACTATATCCTTCACATAGTGAATGTTTCATACGTTCATATTTATTGCGCTTGTCTGTTCGACCAGATATACAAAGTAATATTAATGCGTTTAATTCCAGCTCATATGTTTCAGGCATTAACACTAAGTTGATGTAAAAATTTTTGATGATTTGTATTGAGTATACTCATAGGTGTAATATATGTTGTACTGAGTATATTTAAAGGTGTATTATATGTTGTATTGGGTATATTTAAAGATGTAGTAAATGTTACCCACTTTAACTTCTTGTATAGACTGTGATAATTTACTGATAATAATACACAATGATTCACGTGCATGGGAATAAGTTAAGTTAGTTCAAATATTTATAAATAAAAACGAATATCTAACGTCCGTCTTGATTCCTATATTTTTTTTTTCCAATTGATGAACAGAAATCCCCCCAGTCTATTAAAATTGTAAATGTATTGCTGTATGACGTGAGTCGGAATATGAATTTCTTTAACCGAGGCAATGTGTTAAATAATTAAAAAAAAATATTATTTTCTAAACAATTTAATGTGCTCAAAACTTATTCTAGACAAGCGGAAATAAAATAAAATAAAATGATGGAATATTTATTTGAAATAACAAAAACAAATGCTAAACAATATTATAAGGATTGTAACTTAAGTTCATTACCTTCAGCCTTTTTTTTTACCTGTCTGAGGGGTCAGCAGCGTAGGAAAGTGAATGCGGGCTATGAGGCCGAACTGGGCGCTGGACTAGGAAGGGGCCCCGAAAATGTTTTTGAACTTTTCAAATCGGGAGGAGGGCGCCAAGAATGTGACTCGCACAGAGCGCCATAAAATGTTTTCTACGGCTCTGCTTGTTTGTCTGACCATAGGAGCTGTGAATACCGATAGGATATAATTATCTAATATAATAATAAAAAATTCAAAATGGCGTCTTGCCCGCGTCTCGATTCGATAAATGTTGTTTTTTTTTTTAAATGTACAGTTTTGAAAAGTTTCTGCGGTTTTCAAACATGAAAACAGAAGGCCAAAATGTGAAATAGTTCCATTAAAATTTTTTTTTATTATTTCTACAATATATTGCATCTTTAAATTGTAATAAAATCATGAAAAAAATCGGATCTGTCCGAAACCAAAAATAACATAGCGTACTGTTCAAACGTAAGGGAATATAACTCTATGCAAAGATTTTGCAGGGTACAACTAGTAAAAAATAATAATGATTAGCTATTTGTTTCGGGTTAAGTGAAATAGTTATTCGATAATATCATTGAACATTTTACATTTTTTCAATCTTAACTTAAGTCGAGTTCTAATGTACCAAGTAATAATATAAAAATATCAAATAGAACGAATCCAGTCCACTATTCGCAACCATTTCTAAAGTTCGGCGGTAACGTCCCTTGAGACATTCATCTTACAGTCTGTACCAAATGTCCATAATGTCAAGAAAATAGACCGAGGCTTGCAAGCAACTAATCTGGTTCCAGCTGATTGTCGGCCGAAATGCCCATTCTTCACTTCCTTATCTCATCGATGATGAAAGTAAACATCAAATGTCTTCAGTCAGGACGAAACAAATGATTGGACAGTCTCAGCCATGGTCTCAGCCAATGGTAGAGCTGAAACCACTTTGTTGGTAAGTGAAAACTGAATCCTCTTTCTTAATTTAAGGGTTTATATGACGTGTCTTAATTTAGTGGTTTATATGAGTGTCTTAATTTAGTGGTTTATATGAGTGTCTTAATTTAGTGGTTTATATGAGTGTCTTAATTTAGTGGTTTGTATGACGTGTCTCAATTTATGGGTTTATATGACGTGTCTCAATTTATGGGTTTATATGACGTGTCTTAATTTAGTGGTTTATATGACGTGTCTCAATTTATGGGTTTATATGACGTGTCTCAATTTATGGGTTTATATGACGTGTCTCAATTTATGGGTTTATATGACGAGTCTCAATTTAAGTGTTGATATTAGCTTTATATGACGTGTCTTAATTTAGATATTTATATGACGTGTCTTAATTTAGATATTTATATGACGTGTCTTAATTTAGATGTTTATGTGACGTGTGTTAATATAAATGTGTGACGTGCGCATTTAGAGTTTTTGTGTGCGCTCTTAATTGTAAACTTTGTTTCTAAATGTGATCACGCCGCAGCAAATAATTTATGTTAACTGAAAATACGTGAAATTATATTTCAACATCTACAGTGGAAAAAAAAACAACGAAAAAAATCTTAAAACTTATTACCATGAAACTACGAAACAAAGTTCAATGCATACAATCAGAACTGTTTTTTAACTACTTGGTAAAATGTCTACTTAGGAGCCATTTTTAAACTATATTTATTAGCCTTTGGCAACAGTGTAGGGAGTACTAGGAAAAGTGTAGGGAGTACTAGGCAAGGTGTAGGGAGTACTAGGCAAGGTGTAGGGAGTACTAGGCAAGGTGTAGGGAGTACTAGGCAAAGTGTAGGGAGTACTAGGCAAAGTGTAGGAAGTACTAGGCAAGGTGTAGGCAGTACTAGGCGAGGTGTAGGCAGTACTAGGCAAAGTGTAGGGAGTACTAGGCAAAGTGTAGGCAGTACTAGGAAAGGTGTAGGGAGTACTAGGCAAAGTGTAGGGAGTACTAGGCAAGGTGTAGGCAGTACTAGGCAAGGTGTAGGGAGTACTAGGCAAAGTGTAGGGAGTACTAGGCAAAGTGTAGGGAGTACTAGGAAAAGTGTAGGCAGTACTAGGCAAGGTGTAGGGAGTACTAGGCAAAGTGTAGGGAGTACTAGGCAAAGTGTAGGGAGTACTAGGCAAAGTGTAGGGAGTACTAGGAAAGGTGTACGGAGTACCAGGCAAGGTGTAGGGAGTACCAGCCAAGGTGTAGGGAGTACCAGGAAAGGTGTAGGGAGTACTAGGCAAAGTGTAGGGAGTACTAGGCAAAGTGTAGGGAGTACTAGGCAAGGTGTAGGGAGTACTTGGCAAGGTGAAGGGAGTAAAAGTCAAGGTGTAGGGAGTACTAGGCAAAGTGTAGGGAGTACTAGGCAAGGTGTAGGGAGTACAAGGCAAAGTGTAGGGAGTACTAGGCAAAGTGTATTAGGAAAAAACGATTTAAATATCGGGTACCCAACTAGCAACTATTGGACACCAACTGGTCATTTAAGCCCAAGGTTCATGACAAATCCATAGATTCTAACTTTGAAAAAAAAAAAAATCAAAATAAAGTATTGTCATGGGCCACCATATTGACGGGGTCCTAGGCAACAGCTCAGTTTGCCAATCCAATAAGAACAGCTCTGGGTACAATTATTAATTGTATAATTTCTTAACCTATATTTGTTCAGTATTCCAACAATTTTTCACAATTAAGTAGCTTGCAAGCAATGTGTGCCAGGATATTTGAACGATTTTTTTTTTTATAAATGAAACGATTCTTGTGAGAAAATCAAATCAAATCAAATCATACATCGGCAAAAATAAATAAAACCTATTAAAACCAAGTTGGACCATTGCCACAGATTTCAAAGAAAGAAAGAAAAATCAATTTATTCAAGTGAATTTAGGACGCGGGAAAAACTCAGCAGATGATAACTTTTGGAGTCCACAGGGGAAATAACTCAGTACTAAACAAAAAATCAAGATTTTGAAGACAGGATGATTCCCCCCCCCCCAACCCTACAACTCTCTCTCTCTCTCTCTCTCTCTCTCTCCCTTTCTTCCACTAGTTATTTTTGCCTTGTAAATTAGTTTTTAGTTTTGCTATCAGCTTCGTGGTGCGGTTGGACCATGGGGAGACAACTTCTTGAATCATTTTTTTGTCGCGCTTAAATAGAACAACAGCGGTCCGACTCTTTTAATTCTATGAGCTCAGTGCATTGTACAGAGCATGATTACCTACCCCTGTCTACGTCACTAGCTTTTAAACTCACTTCTCCACTCCACCTTTGACCCTTCCCCCCCACCCCCCCCCACCCACCCTTATAACTTTGCTTTCCCCTTCAAATATAGTCATACCGTTTCCCAACCCATCACTTGACGTCTTTTTGTCTTCCTTCTCTCTCTCTCTCTCTCTCTCTCTCTCTCTCTCTCTCTCTCATTCTCCTCTTTCTATCCAACCCCCATTTCTTACCCCCTTCTCTCCCCCCCCTCCTATTATGTGACAGTGTAGTCTGGACCAGGCAGACAGACAGACTTTGCCTGTTGTGCTGGGTCGATAGATGGGGGTGTATACATCTCTCTCTCTTTCTCTCTCTCTCTCTCTCCGTGTGCTCAGTGGTGAGTTCGACGTGGACTAAACATGTGTTTGTGTGAGTGTGTGTGAGATATACTACTGAAGGATTTAGTGGAAGACATTTATGACAACTCATAAATATAGATTTTTTTTTCTTTTATAAATCCCCCCCCCCAGGTCTAGTGTTTATAGATAAAAAAAAAGTGTTTTCATTGTGTACATCCCCGTTGTGTTCATAAGGTAGACTTATTAAAGAAATGATATTTCTGTGAGAGTTACTTCTCCTTACATCATTTAATTTTTTTCATTAATTGATGTTTACACAGGTTGGTATAATTATATTTGTTGCATAATATAGTTGATACAAACAAATTTTTAACTTGAGCACTGAAGTGGAAATGGTTACTTTAATTAAAAGTTGTAATCATGTGAGTTTTAAAGAAAAATTCATTTGACATCAGGAAACAGTATCATATCGTCAAGTTTGGGTATTATGTTCTGTTCTATGCCTCTATGGTATACTTAGTCATTATATGTCATTGTGATGTATTCAGGCAGGTGTTAAGTCTTATTTCACGTTTATTATTCAGACATTGTTTCTGATTATTGTATATTCATTCGTGTAGTATTTCTGCGTAGACACACATGAACATGTGAAGATTGTTGGTTCAAACACTGGTAAACACACATGAACATGTGAAGATTGTTGGTCCAAACATTGGTTAGGGACTGTGGTTCATATTGCCTGATTCAGAACGCCCCTGAGATCCGAGTTGTCTTGAAAGCTTTATGGGCCTTTAGTTAATTCATAACACGTGGGTATGCATGACAGACACAGAGACAATATGTAGTGAGTTAACACGTACGAGGTCCTATACTCAAGTGGCTATATAGTTTATAAATATAAGTTATGTTCAAATGGAATACGATGTAGTTGGCAAACTAAGACATTGCATACCCCCCCCCCCAACTTCAAAGGGACACCTTTAGTATTGGTCCCTATTAGATCTGCCGCTCGTGGGCCTAATTCTACTATATTATGATCCACTGGGACAGAAATGAATATTTTAATTTGAATTATACCTGAACCTTGAAAATGACTTTTAATTCTAAACAGTTTATAAAACATTTCAAAATATTGGATATACTGTCAAGGACAATATAATTTCACAGAATTAATATTTTTACCCCCCTCCCCTCCACCACCACCACAGCCGGGAGTGTAATGGACTTGGAGGCACCACGGGAGAAATGGATTTTTCCGTCTGGTAACGAGACCCTAAATAAAATAGTAAAAAAAACGAAAGTCAACAAAACAAAAAAAATCTTTTCTCCTGAAAGTAGTTTTATAAAATTAGAAAATATTAATTCTTGATTCATCTTTATTTAATGTTCTGTGCATTTCAAAAAAAAAAAAAATTACCTGTAAAGTTTCAACAAAAATACAAATTCACGACCATGAGCAATGAGGGGGGCGAATCAATGGGGGGGCAGATCTTTTGATGATCTGGAAGATGTCTGTCTTATCGATGAGTGAGAACATATGTTACATATTTAACTACGGACCTACAGATGATAATCACGACATGCCGATACATCGATACTTAGATCAATGACGACTTTGGGGGGGGGGGGGGACTGAGACTTTTTTTTTTGATCTGAGTGGGCGTGGCTGTGCTGCTAAAATTAAACAAACAAAAAAAATAAAACCTGAGTCACATAACACGTTTGGTTACTTCAGTCACGTGAATCGAGCCCTGGGAAAGGTGGAAAGGGGGACATAATAATTGTCGATATAACAAGGGAGATAAATCAATAGTGGACATCCTTGTAGATCCACCGGTTCAATTAAATTCAGTTTCACGAGATTTCCATTCACCGATAAGTACAACTAATATAAACATAATGAAATGTCTGTACAGTCATTTTGAACGTGCAACTAATATCACCCTCAAATAAAGCTGCAATACTTACTTCGAATGTAGAAAAAAAAAAAAATGACATAATGATTTTTTTTAAAACTGTTGTGAAGCTTGGTTGTGTAAAACTTGTTTGTGTACACTGTTTACTGCGTCTATTTTAAGATTTCAGCCAACAAACAACAAAATCTACACATTAAAACTTGTTTCCCTATTTCTTTCCGGTCAATGCATTTTGATAGCACCGTCGCCTGCAAATTTTGGGACACTGACATATCTAACAACTAGCCCCCCACCACCCTCCCTCAATGTCTACACTATGTTCATGATGCCATTTTAACCAGCGGGTAACGAAACCTTTACAAAAAATGATCATGTCGGGAACACAATATTTTTTTTTTTATCAAAAAATTGAAATAAAATCATTCTGAACAATAAAATTGACAATCCCGTATAGGAAATTAAACACTGTTTATGAAATTATTGAATTATTTTGATAAAAAGTGGGTTGTGTCTGTGTATATATGTTTATACTAAGTAAACAAAATGTTCTCACGTCACAGTTTAAAAGAACAAAAAAAAAAAAATGAGCTCGTTCAATATGACCAGCAGTCGTGTGCGTACACAACAATAAATGCGTTTCCCAGTCAACAAGGGCAGACAACTCTATTCAAATGACTTTTTTTTTGTCAACTCCAAATACAGTTTTTTTTTTTTTAAAAGACAATTAATTGATTCGCTAAACAGAATGGGGAAAAATATTCTGTGGTTTCATTAAAACAGAAGTTTATAGAAAACATCTCACAGAACGTGCCGTTAATACGATGACGTCAAGTTTTTTTTTTGTTTTTTATTTATAACAGTCTGTGTTCTTTAATGCTAGTTTGTGACTTGGTGTGTTGAACCACAGCAGTTGTTTGTAGACCCACAGCAGTTGTTTGTTGACCCACAGCAGTTGTTTGTTGACCCACAGCAGTTGTTTGTTGACCCACAGCAGTTGTTTGTTGACCCACAGCAGTTGTTTGTTGACCCACAGCAGTTGTTTGCAAATAGTCAGGTGGGGCGTAAATGTGGCAGCTTGTTTGAATGTAATCATTTAACTTGTTGTGTGGCAATGCCTGACGGTCTCGGGGGGAGGGGGGGCGGGCATGCACACCAACTACCCCGTCTATTGTATTCTATCTTTTTTTTTTTTTAAACACAATTGTCTAAGGATGTGAAATAATATTTATAGAATACGTACCCAACCTAATGTGGCATACTGACACGCCGATTGCTGCTGAAGTCGAAATAGAGCAAAGCATTTGAACAATTATGATTATTCTTAAATGCTGAGCTGTTGTTTCGTTAACTGGGGGGGGGGGGGTAAAGGGGGACTTAAGGCACATTTTGGGGCTTCCTGAAGTATATTTTAGGGGGACTTCTCGCAGTGTGTTTGCAGGGGGGGGGGACCTCATAAAGCAAAAATCCCTTCCTAAACATTCACAAACCTAAGGTACTTAAGGGTTAACTCGCTTTATTCTTTTTGCGCTGTACTAAGTGACTTGGTTTTGGGGAAAAATGGTATATCAAGTTAGCCGCGAGAGAATTTTGGACCCCCATAAATAACCACTGACCACACCTACTCTACAGTCATCCTACTGGGGTACCCCTAATCGTCCTTCCTTCTAACAGGTCCTGTCTGTTGGCAATATAAGCTTGCCAGATTGCGACTTATTTTTTTTTTTTAAAAGATTTTGAACAATTGTTCAGTAACTATGTTACATAAGAAAATAACACGACGACTGCTGACACTAGTGTTGTTTTCGTTGAGGAAAACTAAAACTAAAACCTTCGTTGACGAAAATGTTGACTTTTCGTCAACGAGAACTAAAACTAAAACTAAAATTAGCAGCAAGACTAAAACTAGACGAAAACTAAAATTATTACAGAAAAAACGAAATAAAAACTGAAACTAAAATATGACCTGGGACTAAAACAACACTAGCTGACACTGACCCAAACATTCACAGCATGTAGACACAGAGACTTGTTTTAGTGAGACCTTTCCTCAGTCAGACATGAAAACAGACCAGAACATTCAAACACACAAACATGAAACACATGTTAACTGATAACATCATAGTTGTTTGTGAAGACTTGGTGAATCATCACACAGGATGAAAATAGAGAACATATTGAGTTGTCAATGACCCACATATTTTAATAACATATTGATGTATGTCTTTTTTTTTCATGGCGTAGAAGGAATAATGACATACCAACGTTGTGACTTTAGCCGCTACCTAAATCAGAGGTGTAGAGAGGGGGTGGTCAAGGGGGGGCATCATGCCCAGGGCGCTGCTCACAAAGGGAACGGATTACTCACAAATGTGGTAAAGCGCTCGACTGTCGACCTGAAGGTACCTGGTTCGATCTCCGGTGAGGACCAAGGAAATTTTCAGGTCATGGCTCAAGTTCCCGTTATATCTCCCGTGGTGCCTCCATGGCCATTGCACTATCGGCTATGGTGGGGATGAAAGAAGGCCATCCCATACGTGGTTCATAGGATCTAAGAGATTTCATCTCATCCTTACAGGGACTTCACACACTCACAAAGGGGCGCCAAATGGTATATTTTACATATAATATTATATGGTTTTCAAATGGGTGGGGGGCGTTAAAAAGGTATATTAAAGGTGTGTCCCGGGCGCGAGTTTATCTCGCTACGGCACTGACCTAAGTAAATATTTTATGTACTTACCCCAAGTAAGGAAGAAATAATCTATCAAAATTCACAAACATCTAATCTATAGATATTAATGTCATGCAATCTATAGATATTAATGTCATGTAATCTATAGATATTAATGTCATGTAATCTATAGATATTAATGTCATGTAATCTATAGGTATTAATGTCATGTAATCGATAGATATTAATGTCATGTAATCTAAATCTATAGATATTAATGTCATGTAATCTATAGATATTAATGTCCTGTAATCTATAGATATTAATGTCATGTAATCTATAGATATTAATGTCATGTAATCTATAGATATTAATGTCATGCAATCTATAGATATTAATGTCATGTAATCTATAGATATTAATGTCATGTAATCTATAGGTATTAATGTCATGTAATCTATAGATATTAATGTCATGTAATCTATAGATATTAATGTCATGTAATATATAGATATTAATGAAATACTTTTTTCAGTACAATGTTACAAAAAACCAGAAACCCAGTGAATGGGGTAAAATGTAATTGTCGTCAACTAATTTTGTGATGAAGTTAACTGAATTTAGCTCACATGCAAAGTCAAAATATTCAACTACAAGCCGACAACCTTGCTTGTTGACGATCTGCTCAACTAGAGTGGCTCACCAAATATCAAATAGATTCATTTAGATACGCAGTCGTAGCAGTAAAGTTCGTGATCATACTTAAATTAAGAGTTTATTGAAATATAGTTAAGCTTTGAAACTGTGTGTGGCTAGCACTCTTCCCAAACTAGATACGGTCCACTTGAAACTGTGTGTGCCAAAACTAGACACTTTAAATTTGGGCTTGGTGTAAGTTAACCCTCAAGTACCCAGTTTGTGAATGTTTAGGAAGGGATTTTACTTTATGAGGGTCCCCTCCAAACACACTGCGGTAAGGCCCACATAAAATATACTTTAGGAAGCCCATTGCAAACATTCTGAAAGAGGGCCCCCATATTGTTAGATCATGTTATCGCCGTTGGCATACGTTGCTGGATAAAGTGCCTGATGTGACATAGTGCCTGGTGTGACATAGTGCCTGGTGTGACATAGTGCCTGATGTGACATAGTGCCTGATGTGATATAGAGTCGGATGTGACATAGTGCCTGATATGACATAGTGCCTGATGTGACATAGAGTGCCTGATGTGACATAGTGCTCGATGTGACATAGTGCCTGATGTGACATAGTGCTCGATGTGACATAGTGCCTGGTGTGACATAGTGCCTGGTGTGACATAGTGCCTGATGTGACATAGTGCCTGATGTGATATAGAGTCGGATGTGACATAGTGCCTGATATGACATAGTGCCTGATGTGACATAGTGCCTGATGTGATATAGAGCCGGATGTGACATAGTGCCTGATATGACATAGTGCCTGATGTGATATAGGAGTCGGATGTGACATAGTGCCTGATATGACATAGTGCCTGATGTGACATAGTGCCTGATGTGATATAGAGCCGGATGTGACATAGTGCCTGATATGACATAGTGCCTGATGTGATATAGAGTCGGATGTGACATAGTGCCTGATATGACATAGTGCCTGATGTGACATAGTGCCTGATGTGATATAGAGCCGGATGTGACATAGTGCCTGATGCATGACATAGTGCCTGATGTGACATAGAGTGCCTGATGTGACATAGTGCTCGATGTGACATAGTGCCTGATGTGACATAGTGCTCGATGTGACATAGTGCCTGGTGTGACATTAGTGCCTGGTGTGACATAGTGCCTGATGTGACATAGTGCCTGATGTGACATAGTGCTCGATGTGACATAGTGCCTGGTGTGACATAGTGCCTGGTGTGACATAGTGCCTGATGTGACATAGTGCCTGATGTGATATAGAGTCGGATGTGACATAGTGCCTGATATGACATAGTGCCTGATGTGACATAGTGCCTGATGTGATATAGAGCCGGATGTGACATAGTGCCTGATACTTGACATAGTGCCTGATGTGATATAGAGTCGGATGTGACATAGTGCCTGATATGACATAGTGCCTGATGTGACATAGTGCCTGATGTGATATAGAGCCGGATGTGTGACATAGTGCCTGATATGACATAGTGCCTGATGTGATATAGAGTCGGATGTGACATAGTGCCTGATATGACAATAGTGCCTGATGTGACATAGTGCCTGATGTGATATAGAGCCGGATGTGACATAGTGCCTGATATGACATAGTGCCTGATGTGACATAGTGCCTGATGTGATATAGAGCCGGATGTGACATAGTGCCTGATATGACATAGTGCCTGATGTGACATAGAGTGCCTGATGTGACATAGTGCTCGATGTGACATAGTGCCTGATGTGACATAGTGCTCGATGTGACATAGTGCCTGGTGTGACATAGTGCCTGGTGTGACATAGTGCCTGATGTGACATAGTGCCTGATGTGATATATAGAGTCGGATGTGACATAGTGCCTGATATGACATAGTGCCTGATGTGACATAGTGCCTGATGTGATATAGAGCCGGATGTGACATAGTGCCTGATATGACATAGTGCCTGATGTGACATAGTGCCTGATGTGACATAGTGCCTGATGTGATATAGAGTCGGATGTGACATAGTGCCTGATATGACATAGTGCCTGATGTGACATAGAGTGCCTGATGTGACATAGTGCTCGATGTGACATAGTGCCGGATGTGACATAGTGCCTTATGTGACATAGTGCCGGATATTGCAGTTCAAAATAAATGTCTACTCGTCTCGTCACACGATTCATGTAAAGTTCTCGTCTTGTCTATTTATGGTACGGGCCTGTTGCTTTAACATTAACAGCACCAACCGAACCCCCGGGCCCTGGTGATACCTACATGACTGTCCCGGTCATCTGTAGTTAAGTAACAAACAAACCCCGGACACGGTAAATACACTAAAGAGGCACTTTGTGTGATGTCCATCTTTAGACAACTCTCCTCCTCTGGTCATTAAGTCCCGGACACTACTCTCCCATCATCACACTTTGAGAACTGCTCCCCCCCTCCCCCTCCCACCTGTTGTTCGTGTGAAACTCTGGAGTTTGCTTGAAAATCTATTTAGCTTTAGAAACGCTGTCTCCCAGTGAAACAGGCCATCCGGGTTCTACAAACAGAGGATTCCAGAACCTCAACCCCCCGATCCCGATGTGTGGGAGCACACAGCCTGGTAATAATCTCCCATGGATATGGTCGCAGTTTCTATTTAGATGGTCAGGATGAGATTAAACATGGGTGGCTCACTGGCTTAAGGCAGTTAGAGGAATCGGGGATTTCCGATGTTTTAACAAACGTTTTCAAAGAAAACGAGGATTTTAATGTAGTACATTATTTACTTCAAACGTACTGTAATTTACAGACCGAAAAAAAAACATGTTCAGTTGCTTTGCGACATATTATACTACACATATTATTTTATTACCTGAGTTGTACCAATGCAGGAGAATTGGATTCACTATGGTTGGTGTCACCCGAAAGAGGGATGAAAATTCCAGGGTTTCACCCCATCAGGACATCCACCATGACCAATGGAAACATATTTCGAATTTTCCTGCACTAGACTTTAGATACTTTACTTTAAAGTACTTTAGCGATAATAACTATAGTATTACTGACTGTGTTTCAGAAAGATATACGCCTACATTACTTTAATTAAACTGAGTTTGTAAACTACGTCTCCAATTTCATGAAACCACGTGACTAGATGCGTCCTTTTTTTTTTTTGAGATGTTTGCAAAAAAAAACAACTCTAGATTGATCCGAGCATCTTTGAACTGTATTCATTTACCTAAGTCTCCAGACGCTCTCTGTCGTGGCACCCTGTGCCCACTGCTCTGCATGGTGGCACCCTGTGCTACTGCTCTGCATGGTGGCACCATGTGCTGCTGATCAGCTTGATGGTGGCACCTTGTGCTACTGCTCTGCATCGTGGCATCCTGTGCTACTGCTCTGCATGGTGGCACACTGTGCTACTGATCAGCATGGTGGCACCTTGTAAATACTGCTGTGCATGGTGTCACCCCTGTGCTACTGCTGTGCATGGTGTCACACTGTGCTACTGCTGTGCATGGTGTCACCCTGTGCTACTGTTCTATAGTGACACCCTGTGCTACTTCTCATGTTTTGAACTATGATCGGTTATAAAACCGACTAATGTACATACGATTTTTTCTGCTATGAAATTTTAGAACGGTTCATTTTGCAGTCACGCCTAAAACGGTGTCACCCGGTGCGGCCCGCACCCCCCGTGACGCCACTGTGCAGGAGTCATGTGGCGTACTCATACTTGCCTGTATAGAGCGCATACATGCAGACAGAGTGAGCTAGATAGATAGGTAGATAAATCTAATTGGATAGATAAATAGATCAATAGATAGACAGAGATAGATAGATAGACAGATATAGAGAGAGATAGTTAGTTAGTTAGTTAGATAGATAGATAGATAGATAGATAGATAGATAGATAGATAGATAGATAGATAGATAGATAGATAGATAGATAGATAGATAGATAGATAGATAGATAGATAGATAGATAGATAGATAGACATGTAGATAGATAGGTAGATTGATAGATAGACAGATATATAGATAAATAGTTAGATAGATAGATAGATGGATAGATAGATAGATAGATAGATAGATAGATAGATAGATAGATAGATTGATAGATAGATAGATAGATAGATAGATAGATAGATAGATAGATAGATAGATAGATAGATAGATAGATAGATAGATAGATAGATAGATAGATAGATAGATAGATGGATGGATGGATGGATGGATGGATGGATGGATGGATGGATGGATTTGGGTCACCGGGTTCCAAGTTGGATTAGCTTACATAACACATCGTTCTTCTGACGACATATGTCCAGACAATTATTTTTTTACTATCTTACTTACATCTTACTTACATCTTACTTACATCATACGGTTGAAATAAATCATAATCTACAAGACTGACCGCTACAAAGTAAACATCATTAATGTTATATCCGGGTAACTTCCAATCATGACCTCACATCAATCTAAATATATTACAACCTGGCAGGTTCAATTTATCTCCTTCCACGTGACCTCTTGCCCTGTGAACTCATGGTAAGCGTGACCTCTTGCCCTTTGAACTCATTGTATCTCACTTAAATATAAAATTACTTCATCTAAATTTTAAAAAATACATGGTACTTATATCACTACAACTTTCTCTCACACGTTGTGTTCTGTATACTTTCTTGTGTAGAAGGCCAAACAGTCCGCTAACATCTAGTGTAGGAGGGTCTCTATTCCACTGGTCAGTCTTCGTCTGAAACTTCCATTTACCCAACCAGGGTTATAAAAACATTTTGTCTGCCCTCTGGCTACCATTAACTGGCTTTCTGTTAGCTGACCTCCTCTTGCCTTAGCTCCCTATGTTTCTTTTCCCCCGAGCACCCGCTGCTTCTCCCCCACCTCCCTGCTGACGTCAGACATACTCGGTACATTTCGTGATGTCACAGCTGTCGCGAACAGAGAGAGACAAATGTTGCTCTGATAGCTTACTCTTGTCAGAAATTTGGAGCGATAAGTAAATACAACGTTTGATTTATGTTTGTCTTGCAGACTTTAGAATACAACGTTTGATTTATCTTTGTTTTACAAACTTTTATGTTCGTCTTGCAAACTTTAGAATACAACGTTTGATTTATGTTCTTTGTCTTGCAAACTTTAGAATACAACGTTTGATTTATGTTCGTCTTGCAAACTTTAGAATACAACGTTTGATTTATGTTCGTCTTGCAAACTTTAGAATACAACGTTTGATTTATGTTCGTCTTGCAAACTTTAGAATACAACGTTTGATTTATGTTCGTCTTGCAAACTTTAGAATACAACGTTTGATTTATGTTCGTCTTGCAAACTTTAGAATACAACGTTTGATTTATGTTTTTTGTCTTGCAAACTCTAGAATACAACGTTTGATTTATGTTCGTCTTGCAAACTTTAGAATACAACGTTTGATTTATCTTTGTCTTGCAAACTTTAGAATACAACGTTTGATTTATCTTTGTCTTGCAAACTTAGGAATACAACGTTTGAATTATGTTTGTCTTGCAAACTTTAGAATACAACGTTTGTTTATCTTTAACAAACTTTAGAATACAACGTTTGATTTATCTTTGTCTTGCAAACTTTAGAATACAACGTTTGATTTATCTTTGTCTTACAAACTCTAGAATACAACGTTTGATTTATCTTTGTCTTGCAAACTTTACAATACAACGTTTGATTTATGTTCGTCTTGCAAACTTTAGAATACAACGTTTGATTTATGTTCGTCTTGCAAACTCTAGAATACAACGTTTGATTTATGTTCGTCTTGCAAACTTTTAGAATACAACGTTTGATTTATCTTTGTCTTAAACTTTAGAATACAACGTTTGATTTATCTTTGTCTTGCAAACTTTAGAATACAACGTTTGAATTATGTTTGTCTTGCAAACTTTAGAATACAACGTTTGATTTATCTTTGTCTTACAAACTCTAGAATACAACGTTTGATTTATCTTTGTCTTGCAAACTTTAGAATACAACGTTTGATTTATCTTTGTCTTACAAACTCTAGGAATACAACGTTTTGATTTATCTTTGTCTTGCAAACTTTACAATACAACGTTTGATTTATCTTCGTCTTGCAAACTTTAGAATACAACGTTTGATTTATGTTTGTATTTACAAACTTCTAGAATACAACATATGATTTATGTTTGTCTTGCAAACTTTAGAATACAACGTATGATTTATCTTTGTCTTACAAACTCTACAGTAGCATGTTTGACTTAAGTTTATACTACAAACATTACAATAATACGTTTGACTCATGTTTGTCTTACAAACTCTACTATACCACGATTGATTTACGTAAAGTGCTTGCGATTTAAATGTACACAGTGTATAACAAATAAACAGCAACAATTGATGCATGTTCAGTAAATATAATGTAATTATATACAAAGCATGGTCGGCGTTGGGGTGGGGTGGGGGGCATGCACAGACTGCTGGGGCGTGGGGCGGGGATCCCATTCACAATATTATGCCCTGAGCTGCCCGTCATTCACTGACTTTAAGTATCAATATTTCAAACCAATCTTGATGACTAGCTTTCTGTATACTAATAAATAAACAATTTTATTTGTCTGCAATACAGAGGGTGTAGCTATTGTATACTATTATTTGAGTGTGCCTAGTATAACATACGCATACTATATCATAATCATATGATATACATATCTATCTATCTATCTATCTATCTATCCATCTATCTATCTATCTCTCAATCCCCCCCCCCCCCCCCCCCCCCCCCCCCCCCCCCCCCCCCCCCCCCCCCCCCCCCCCCCCCCCCCCTATCTATCTATCTATCTATCTATCTATCTATCTATCTATCTATCCTTCTGTCTGTGTGTACAAATACTTTACAAATTGAACACACTCTTGATACATTATGCCGCGTGGAGTGTAAAATGAAATAACAGACAAAATACGTAGTCTCTCCGCGACCTCTTAGATTACCTCAAGATGTCATGTCCGAACCGGTCAATACAAAGTGACCACTAAACTAAAACTTGAAATGTCACAACCAGATGTCCAGTTCAGACACTGACAAAAAAAAACCATTTCTCTTTGAACCTTTGAGTGTCTAGGACTAGAAAATAACCGGCGGCACTCTGCATCTCTCGTTCTCTCTTCACCCCCCCCCCCCAAGCCATCTCTCCTTCTCTCTTCACACTCTCCTGCTTTCATCCCCAACCCCATCTCTCTCTCTCCCTTCCTACCAGCTTCCAGACCTACAACTGGCATGGCAGTGTGTGTGACTATGTACGGAGTTTGGCGAACATGGGTGTCAACCCAACAGACCCCGAGGGATGTGCTTGCCCTACAAATATTTGTGGCTCTCATTACGATGGAAACGACCGTCTCATGCTGTATCAGTGAAACGTGAGCTCATGGGGGAGTTGGCGAACGGAGTTCTGTGAGAGGCGGAATCTCATGTTTGGTTGTATGACCGACGGAATCTCATGGTTGGTTGTGTGTCCGACGGAATCTCATCGCTTTGGTTGTGCGACTGAAAAGCAGAATCTTATGTTTGATTGTGCGACTGACAGAATCTTATGTTTGATTGTGTGACTGACATTATCTTATGTTTGGGTGTTTGACCGACGAGTCTCACGTTTGGTTTGTGACCGACAGAATCTAATGATGGTTGTTTGACCGACAGAATCTCATGTTTCTTGTGTTAGTTTGACTATGACCGACTGAATCTCGTATAGGACTAGGCGTCTGTCGGAAATTTCTTATTTCGTAATATTTATTAAGTAACACCAGGAAGCTATCCCAGCAGGTTCAAAGTTCACCAGAAATACTTTTATGTAAACCAAACAAGAGCATGATATCCAGTTGAGCTAAAATTTACCCTCAAACAAAAATCAATGAACATTATTTTATCGCCTCTCAAACGAATAATTAAAAAAAAACTATAATCCAAACCACTAATAGCAAGTTAACAACATTAGTTTGTGAGTTTTCTAACCGTTTCGGGGAAAGAATGTCTAAAAAATAGAACAAGCTCGCGGCGTGGTACAATAGATGAACAAAAAATAGAATTATTATTTCAAAATACTCAGACAGTGTTGGTTGTCAATATATCTCATTGACTCTGTGTGTGTGTGTGTGGGGGGGGGGGGGGGAGGGGGTCAACTGTCGAACACTTCCCCCCCCCCTTATCTACTGTCGAAAATTTCCTCGCCTAAATCAGTCAACACTTCCTTCATCAACCGCTCAAACACTTCCTTCATCAATCCGTCAAATACTTCCTTCATCAACTTATCGAACATTTCCCTTCATCAACTGTCGAACACTTCCTTCATCAACTGTCGAACACTTCCCTCACCAACTGTAATAATGTAAAGATATTAATTTGTGTTTAGTTTTTTTTCGAATTTCATTCATAACGATTTATATTTTTGTAATATCAATTATCAAGAAGGCTCATAATAAGAAGATGTAAAGAGTGGGTCACAAATCAGAGATGTAAAGAGTGGGTCACAAACTGTGGAGTTAGGTGTAGACGCAGCTCGGGTGGCACCACCATTTCATGTGGTAATGATATACTGTGACATGAATGACTGTAATTCTACCTTCTGATCTACCAAAAGACACACACACACATACACATACATGCCCACACATATAAATACACAAGAATAAATTAGATAATTGCTAAAAATAAATAGTTCATGACTACCACCTCCTATCACGTCGGGAAATTGTGAATTCTAGTCCTAATCCATAATGTCTAATATCATTCTCCTTTCGCTGATCATCAATTCCAACTTACGGGGTATGTATACATATCACCACTGTATTGCCACTAAATAAAAAATCGGATCCTAATGGGGGGATCCTTCAGTATCTTAATCAGAATTGGATTTATTATCGTGAATCCCGTTTTAAACGAAACAGGAACCAGACTTTAATAAAGGCGAGGGTTCTTCTGCTTAAAAAGTTTGATTAATTGGGGCCGCAATCGACTGACTTGATTTTTACGAATCAAACAAAAAGAAACATAACATATAGTTACTAAGTATGATAAATACGTTTATTAACAAACTAGAATTTCAATTCATATGTTTTGCAAGCTCCTGATAGTTCATTTTTGGTTTGTTAATAGTTATATCACCGAATCCGGTTTTTACATCTATACTTTCCTTTAAACCGTTAGTATAGACTATTTCTCACAAAAACGCAAATTAAAATGCATTTCAAATCAAATCAATATCAAACTAATGTTCAATAAAATGCATTTTCCAATGATGAATTTGAATTTTTGATAATCGATCAACCAACTGTGATAAATCCACGCAATTTAAAATGTAAAGAAAAATAATTGATGGAGCTTTTTCAAATCAATAAACGACTCCAAAACAGACTAAAGTTGTCTGCTCTTTAAAAATAATTTTTAATAAAAATATAGGTTTTATAGAAAACACAGAATCAAAAGTGATGGAAGATAAGCTGCAAGCACATTCTAGACTAGGTTTCGAAAACTTTGAGATGGAATATCAATAATATAATTCAAAATTTTCTTTCAATTTTGAAAGATTTAGTCAAATTTGCTGTTTCAATATTGCAGCTCTTGATCTTGTCGCAATACCACACTGTAAGATCTACAACAGGAACATCGAAATATTTAGCGCAAGGCTCAGTGGCGCTGCAGTTTGTCAATCCTTGTACTAGACTAAATATTTATCTAAATCTTCCTTTCAATGGCATTTGTATCGTTGAAAGTTATTGTTTTGTTTTAATTGTGATAGCGCCAACCATTTAAAAATTATATTGCCAAAAAATTTGGTTAAAATTTCAAACAACAAAACATAAATCCATCTTAAATCCGTTAATTCTTAAACGGAACAGCAATCGGAACCGATTTAATAAAAACTTTGGAAATCCAAGTAAACAGGAACCGAATCGATCCCTGCATTGCCTCCAGCATATACCATTGAAGCTGATGTGGTTTTTAATCCGATGACACTTACTTTAATAGTTGGGGTTCATGAATCTTAGTGCTTAATGTTATTAAATTTCATTTCTTCCATCTTCAATAAAGTAATTCACAGGGCTGGGCTTAGACTTATCAAATCGATTACTCAACAAACTATGATGTGCAAAATTCATGGCTTTTTAATTTGCTTAGCTAATTAATAGTAAATGTTTATTATCTTGGAAAAAAAAATTAGAATATTGTGCCTCCAAAACATATTTATTAATTAAATTTTGGAAATTCTTGTAATGATGTGGATTTTTTGGCGAGTGTGCAAAGTGTGGTGGTGAGTGTGCAACCAGTGTGCAAGGAGTTTGTAGTGAGTGTCACGTAATTACAACATAAAATTGTGAACAAAAATAGCACGCGCAAACCTTATTTATTCGTTTTATTTTTTTTCTATTACTTTCATTTCCATTTTTTGACGTTGTGAACTTCAACTTAACTAATAATGTAAATCGCCGTGACATAACTGGATCACAATGTACCTAACATCCCTTTATACTCCATCTTCAAAGTCACTGAACAAATGTAATTAGAGTTTTCCTAAAGGCTGTGTGTCGATTTTTTTATTAGTAATTTGTTGATCAGTATTTAATATGGTATCCTTCCAATTTAAGAAGGCGTGTCACGAATTCACAATTGCTTATCAATCAAGGCATGATAAGTCCTACTGTTCCACAAGCAAATGGCTTCTTAAATATTAATGTGGAACTGAAAGGGGAAAAGACAGAACTAGGCCCGCCAAAACAACCCCTAGAGTAGCACAGCTGATGCAAAGGGAAGTGTCATCTAACCAGCCCAAGATTTATCGTCAAAATGTGTCTGATGGTTAAGAGCACTGTTTGTGCCTTATACCTATACTATCTTAGAAAAAAGATGGAAGTCACCATTAGAAACCATAATAATTGTAACAACAAGATTCCTTAGCTCATGGGGGAGTAATTAAACACTCTATGTTTGATATAGTCATAGGGACTGCTGTTGCACTAATAGAATATTTTACGTGGAGAAGTATTGCTGTTAATTAAAATCACTTGATGATGATGTCTGCTCCACCTTCTTCTACAACGTTCACATTGAAAATGATATAAACCCTAAGAGGTTCAAATACCACCCAAAAAGAAACCAAATTACAATCAAAACTGGGAAAGACAAAGACCTGAGTCAGCATCATTTTACACGCAATTTTAGTATTTAAAACACCAGAAAAACAATCTAGGTGGAAAGATCAAAAAAGCCCATCAGACTGAATTCAGAATTTGTTCATTTATCATTTCACTACTATTCTTCAACTAATATTCACATAGTTGTAGTTTTATATATGAATCATTATCCCAGATGATTATTTTTACGACAAAAAATATTATCTCTAACAATATTTTTGGAACATGAAATGACATTCCAATATGGGTTGGCTTTACACATGAAATATTATCTGAATAAAAGTATTATTTTAAATATTAACATTATTCCCAGAGGTTGGGCTTTTGCATATATGAAACTTAATAAACCAAAGACATGTTTTAACATGTTCAACGTTTTCAAAAAGACCTTAGAAACGAATGAATGCTTAAAAAGATTAAAGATCACTTGTATAAAAATCATCATAATAGTTTTATTTGATCGATTTAACCTGTCTTCATTACACGATAGTTCACCATTATCTAGTTTTTGGTCCTTGCACATTGGCCATAAACAGTATAATTTTAAAACCTTTATGAAATTGACTATAAATACATAGTCGACAACCTTTATCAACACAGGTTTTTAAATGCAAAGTTTAAGAACCACGGTTATGAAATGATTAAACATATACTTATTTGAAAAAGATAATGATGTTGTAACTTTAGAACTGTTATCACATTGTCTTTGATGTATATTTAGTTTTAAACATAAGGTTATCATTATCGATTGATATTGAGGTAAAAATACGTTATAACATCTGGAACCTTCTCCATGCCATTTAAAATGACTTTAGCGATATTTGTGAACATCAGGATTTAAGTCATTACCAACATCAAACATATTATTTATAATTAGTTGTACTCTGTTTTATGCTCGATGATTTAAAATTCGTAATGTTTTGCTATTAATTTCTTATTATTATTATTGATATATATATATATATATATATATATATATATATATATGCATAATTATAAAGCTGCAATGTTAATAAGTGGTTTCGTTTATATTTTTCTTTGTGTGATTTTTTAATATTTTAAATATATGGCTCCATAAACGCCAAAGTCCAGAATAATGGCCCAGCAAATATATGCCAAAGGTAAAAATGCATGACTCAGTCATCATCTGATTCTCAACTCTATTTCCCCTTAAGATTACCGCTAAAATCATGGGAAGACCTTGGAACATGAATATTTCAAAACCTCCCAAAATAACTTCCAAGATCTTTCCATTTTTCCAATTTAATGTTCATATGGTAAAACTTTAAAAACAAAACAGGGCGCTGTGATGTCATGTTGCAAGTGTTGGTGTGGTTACTTTTCTGATGAAACAAAGAAAAGAAAGTAAGACTGATCAGCAGTCACGATGTTTAATTAAGTTTACTGTTACCAATCAACATTTTTCCAACACTGAAGATAATATGGGTATTGTATATCATCTTATTTATGATCAGCTGCGCCAGGAATGAAGTTGGTGACGGCGATACAACCAAAATTGCCAATCTTTTAAACGATAAAAGTCGGGCTGCGCAGGTAAAAGCAATCAGTGAAAGAAGCAAACCGATTATACAGAAAAAGTCCGTGAAAACACGCAACAGAACAGAGGGAAATGATGATGTCGCGATATCTAGCATAGAGAGAAATTGACAATCGAACACGCAAGGCTTTCCGCGATCTCATTGACGTTTGTTTAAACCCTTCATCCAACACCAGGTCTGCACCCTGAAGCGGCACACCTGACAGAAATTTAGCCCCCCTGGCAGGGCTTCATCACCGGCCCGTATTGAGGGAATAATATTTTCAAAGTTGATTAAACACAGCTCGTTCCCTGAAAAACTCACCAATATTCTTAAACCACAAATAATGAATTTAGTATTTCCGCCCTCTCGGCGGTGCTTCAGGTAGTCTGCATCGGCAATATCCTTTTCAATTGGGCATTAATACTCTCCAATTGTTGCTGTTAATTCCTGCGATAATAATATAAAAACATAATTTATTGTCTTGATTTGTCGTTAATGTTATGGATCTTCTTAACTATTTTTCTTATTTCGGCTTGTCATCTTTAAAATTCATCCTTTGATTTCGAATAAAATACTGGTCAGCCGTAAAGTTGAATAATTATTATTGTACCAGAATTATGCCCGTCGAAGCGACGGGTGAAACTTTATATTTTTTATATAAATGGGAAATCTGAAAATATATAACCACTCTAAGCCTGAAATATGATTCTCCGCTGTACTGAGTGAGATTATGCATTAAGATATATTGGAGACACGTTATTTTGGCTTGTGTTCACATTATTTCACAGCAAAATTTTCAAAAAAATATTAGAGAGTCAGTGTGTAATGGGCCGCATATTATTTTCAGGCAATCGTGCTATATATCTCGAAATGTCCGCAATACTTATCCTCTTCCAGGTCGGAAGCAAATGCACGTGGTCGGGTAAGTTTGTCACATGATTAGCCTTAGTAACTTCCACTGGAGGAATAAAAATACACAATTGTTTCTTTTTCATTATATAGACTTGAAGTGTAAAGCTTATTTCTTATTACTGTAGTAGTCTCAGATAAGTTATTTCTTTTTAAAAATGATGATTTAGATTTGGGCCCCTAAAATATATCTTAACTGGGTAACCTTTATGAATTAACTTGAACCCTTTAAATCTAATCCAAAATGCGGCCACTATGGCCGGCTTGAGCTCTCTTACAATCTCCACTAACTGTGGCTTCCTACAGACCACAGCCAGCTACCATTGCATAATTCATTTTAAAGCAGAATACTTGTACAAAACTGACTTATATGTTAGGGCTGTTCCCTCCTTAGCAGGATATAGCCACTGACATGTCGTTAGGGCTGTTCCCACCTAGGAGGATATAGCCACTGACATGTGATAGGGCTGTTCCCTCCTAGCAGGATAGAGACACTCACATCGTGTTAGGGCTGCAACCTATCTTGATGGTGAAATGTTCTAGTCCAGTGGTAGCGAACGTATGGCACGCCGTGGCTACAACCGGCACGTAGAGCCTCATCAGTCGGCACACGACGAAAACATCACTTCCTTTTACTTAATTGGATTGCTGCGCACTTTGGCTATAAATAAGTGGGATTCTTTTTTGTTGTTGAATTTTAGGCACGCGGCATCAAAAAAGCGTTCCCGCTACTACTGGTCTGAGTCCTTCATCGACTTTAAGTCTCAGACTATATTCATTAAGTTACGATATGTTATATACGCCTACATTACAACCCCCTAGCCTATTACGTACATGTGTACTCTAAAGTCCGACCAGACCACTGTTGTTGTGTCCAGAAATGTACTACCGCTACTAAATGTGTCACTCTGTGGTCTGGATTCAGACTACTGCTAGTGTGTCCAGCAAGTGCTATCGCTATTAAATATGTACCCTGCATCTAACTATGGACCACTCGTTGTTGCGTCTAGCCTGTGCTATCACTACAAATGTGCACTAAAATTAAGTCATAGACCAGACCACAGCTGTTAAATCTAAAAAATACAGTTAAAATGCTTTAAAGACTGCAAATAAATATCCCTTCCCCCCTCCAGCCCCTCTTTTCCGTTCCATTGGTATAATTATTTTTCACTTCAACATAAAGAACAATTTGGCATTTCCAAATAATTCATCTGTGAGACCTAAAGATCAATAACTGTATCTACACCTGCAATCTCAAAGGGGAGATCAACTTTATGACGTCATAGTCCTAGCAATAACGGCCGCATACAACTCCGAGCTACAGACCAAACCAGAAAAACGAGGGATTCAGGCAAAGTAGGTTGATCAAAAGTTCTAAATCTGGAATGCATAAACCCCTCAACGCTACAAAAAGAATTTGAAAAAAAACCAACATAAAAATGCGCTTATGTCTTTTAGTTGAACTTTGTATTGTTTTCAATAATTGATAAGAGCTTGAGTTTGACTCAAAAAGAACCAAGAGTAAAATAATTTTTTTTTATATTTAAATATCACTTACTGTAGTTATTATAAGTTAATTTAGTTTCGTATTAGTGCCTTATGAATCTATGCAGAGCGAATCCCTGAGGAGTTTTTATCTATATCAGGCAATTGAATTTTCGTGAGAATCTCTGTAACACCCAATGTAATTAAATAAACCATCCATGTTTAGTATCGGAAAACTTTGTGGTACAGCCGACATGATAGGTCTCTAGATTTGAGTACCGAAAAGCTTTGATAAATCCGAGGTGTTACGTAAGTGTTAATGTCTAAGTACCGAGAACCCCTAGTAAAACCTGATATGATAAAGTACCGAGGCTTAAGTACGCCTCACACCATGAACGTGGCAGAAAATCGATCATGTGACCAATCCGAATAGGGAGTACATAAAGTATCTGCTCACCGGGCAATAACTCATTCAGTCATTTTAAGTGCCGACGAGTAAGGTTACCTTGAAGCAGATACAATCTCTGAAAGACAAACCCAGTGAAAATAGCATTAAGTGGGTGTGTGTGCACAGAAGGGTTGGATGGGGTATGTCACCAATAACTTCTGCAGTGACTCGCTGAGGTATTTTGAAGGATACAATAAGTACTCACCCAGTGAGCGACTCGCTGGAAAGAGGCCTGAAAGGGTACAATATATACTCACTCACACCAGCGTGTGACTCGATGAGCTTCCTTTTAAAAGATACAATATGAGCTCATCATCAATGCCAAAGGCTAAACGCATTTGTTGCCGCTGGCGCTGTTCTTGTTGCTGTTGTTCCGCTCCATCTTTGCTGCCACGTCAGCATTCGCGCGCGTGTGTGTTAGCATCTATGTGCACGCCTGTGTGTGTGCGCGCATGCGTGTGTGCACGCTATTGATAATCCGGAGTGGACTCAGGCTAAATAATCCATAACATTTACTCACATGTTCATCATCCATCTGGGAGAGAGAAGGGGTGAGGGGGAAGAGACGTCCATTATTTTTTCCCAGTGTGGACCAGGTCTCAGCCGGTGCCTATCATTTCATTGATGATATTGCGCTACGAGTTCTTTATGCGACACTCCTCTTCCCCCTCCCCCCTCCCTCCCCACTCGCACACGCACCCCCCATCCTCACCCTATCCCGTTTGCCATGTTGACTATATTGACCATGATATTTGGGGGTGAAGCTCATCGAATGTACATCTGACATTGTTTCTGACCTGGTTCCCGACACACTCGATTCATTAATAATTCATCATTACATACAGTAGCTCACCTTCGATTTGAGTGTCTGCGTGCGCCCGTGATTGTGAGTGTTTATGTTTGAGTGTATAATGTATATAATGTATGTGTAAAAGAAGTGCTCAAACGGTCAATATCACACATGCAGGCAACTTCAAAATATGTTGAATTAAATTTAAAAATACTTCATTTTGAGCTTCAATCAGTGGGTGCTCGATTCTCCCGACCATACCAACTAATTTATGCCCAACGTTAAATAAGATACATACAAATTTGGTCAAAGCTTAGGGTATATTAAACTAAAAACGTTACAGAAACCCTGGCGTACATCTTGTAATCGATGAAAGTCAAATCTATAATGTTAATCTTAGTTACCCATTTTTCACCTTTTTTCCCCCTAAGTTTTTTTTGCAATAGACAAAAAAGCCAAACAGTAATATTTTAATAGAGAGAGGGGTTAGACCCGCCAATCGAATCTTCTTTTTTTTCATAGTTTCGGCTGGCTGACATAATTTTTCGGCTGATAGACGGCGTGAACTGAAATTTGACCATAAACTGAGTAAATTGACATTTGTGGCATGATTTTCGGCTGATTTTTGGTAGATTACGAAATATTTGGTTAAAATTCGGCTAACGCCTAGATAATATTGAATTGATAAAACTCCAGCAATAAAACAATTTTACAATACTTGGGGAAAAGTTTTATTGATTTAAAACAACAGAAATAAACGTGTCATCAATATCATCTTTTTTTAAGTGAAGGATAGACTGAATCACCAATAGTGCTGAATTCCAACTCGCTGGACATGATGCCTTCAATGACTTACAAGATTATGTCCATGACTGTCATTTATAGCGTTAGTGTTGCTCTTGCTAGAGGCAATCCAATATTGATGCATTAAGCTGATCATCCAATACAAGAAGCAATACACACTACTAAAGATATGCCTTCTTTCAGGAATCTTTATCATTTCTTTATTCTTATGCGAATGCTGTATCACCTTCTATAA
Source organism: Bulinus truncatus (assembly GCA_021962125.1). Taxonomy (NCBI): domain Eukaryota; kingdom Metazoa; phylum Mollusca; class Gastropoda; family Planorbidae; genus Bulinus; species Bulinus truncatus. The sequence goes on along the minus strand of JAGDYQ010000100.1, from coordinate 3,836,121 downwards.
TAGCGGTCTTGAGATTTTTCGATTTGTAATGATGCTGTCGGTGGTATTAAGGTGCAATACGTGTACTGTAAAGAGCTGATAAAAGCCCACCTTAAAAAGCTTTAAAGTCTTTATCATAATTGCACAACGATTATGGCAACTAGTATTTGGTGATCAAATAGGAGCTGATATGGCTAGGCAAGGTCATGTGCAAACAAGATTAAGCTAATCGCGACAGTTAATGATAACGGCGAACTGAAATACGGCGGCTAATGAGGTGCACCGCATATTTTTCGGCGGATCTTTACGGCGGACGAAAATTCGGCGGCGTAGCTGAAGCGCCCGGCGCCAGGCCTAGAGGTCTAGGAGGGGCCCAGAAGTTAAATGCGTTAAAGTTCCATCATTGCCAGTTAGCAAATCCAGACCTAATGGTCAAACCTGATATTTACTGTAAATAGAAATGACGTTTTTTAAATGTGAGAAAAGGCTTTTTTTGTTAGCTATCTATGATAAACGTATGATAAAAAATAAACAAAAAAGTCATTTCATTTCCTTGTAGTAGCCAATGTCCAGATATCAGACTTACGTACATATAAGTAGTAATCTAAATTAGTACTGGTCCAGAACACTGATCAGTCTACATACATTAAGTGAAAATCTAAATTAGTACTGATCCAGAATATCAGACTACATACATGTATAGTAGTAATCTAAATTAGAACTAGGGTGGACGTGCATTGTCTTAATGGGTGGAGATCCAAGGAGTCTCAAGTGAGGGGGCACTAAACACGCGTCAAACTGGACAAACAAAAAAAAACCATGCGGTAATTGACGGAATCCTGGGATGTTGAGAGCATCGGCAGTTTTTTTTTTAATGGGAGGTTGGGGAGGGGGCGGGAAGAGGACGGTCCTAAGCCCCACTCCTAAAAGAGGGGGCGGGAGGGGGTAGCTGGATGCAGAAGGAGATTCCTTTGTCACCTACCTTTGACAGAAGAGAAAAAAATGTGTTTAAGATCAAAGCAGTAGGGCATCACTTATTGTATTCACCCAACGCACTTAGGTCACTGTGAAAGCCGCATCTGTATTTTGGAAAGTTAAGTAGATTATAAGGGCCGCTTTATCAACTAGGTTACAGTAGGCACTGTGCCTAGGGCCTACGGACTTTTCAAGGGCCTACGAAAGCCAGAACATAGAGTGAAAACAAGTTCAGAATGCCAGTAAAATTTATTTAATGTTTGTAGTAAAGTAACTATATATAACCGTGTGAGATGAGCACCTGAGCAAGTCAAGCTGCAGTGCTGTAGATCTGTAAATTACAGTATGATACATTGTCGGCTCTTTGTCTTAGCAAAGTCACATGACGTCCTCAAATGTCATTTCCCCTAACCAAACTTGTTCAACTGAATGTCATGCCAAAGATGATAGTCGTGTTTGTACCATCGTTGACCGAAGATACGTTTTTATCTTGAAAAATATTAAAAATAAAGTTGGGGAGGGCCTACGACTTTGAAAATGCCTGGGGCCTACGATGACCTTAAACGGCCCTGTAGATTATTATTATTCAATATCATTTACCTTGTTTGTGACATTGGTCTATAAATATCTCATCAGTTGTGAAATGGCTGTGAACGTATGTGTTTACCTTTATTTAAATGTCTTGGGAAATATTTCTAAAAATGGATGTCGTACTAGGGAATGAGTTAAAGAACAATTTAATTTGTTGAGGAACTTGCTATTTATGGGTGGTGTTTTTGTTGATATGCTCTTCCTACGGTTTCATCAGATACTTGGTTCAACACGACTGATTACGTCATTATGAAAGCTGATGTTGTCTTTGGTCTTGTTTGTTTGTTTTGAAATCTTCACATTTAATGAAATATATCTCAGTAATGTTTATATGTCAGTAAATTATTTGAAACTTTTGATAGCACCAGATTTAGTTCCTGGTAGCCAACATTTAATTTCCACTGTGTAATTCAAAGTGCAATTAGTTGCATAAGATTTAGTTCTTGGTTCCTGGTAGCCAAAATTTAATTTCCACCCGTGTAATTCAAAGTGCAATTAGTTGCATAAGATTTAGTTCTTGGTTCCTGGTAGCCAAAATTTAATTTCCACCTGTGTAATTCAACAGTGCAATTAGTTGCATATGGATTTAGTTCTTGGTTCCTGGTAGCCAAAATTTAATTTCCACCTGTGTAATTCAACAGTGCAATTAGTTGCATATGATTTAGTTCTTGGTTCCTGGTAGCCAAAATTTAATTTCCACCTGTGTAATTCAACAGTGCAATTAGTTGCATATGATTTAGAGTTCTTGGTAGCCAACATTTAACTTTATGTGCGTATAAAAAAATATTCTGCATGGAAAAAAAACTACGTTGTACTTTGTAAAAAAACTTATTGGTATTTTTAATAATAGATTTACGCACACAAAAATATCAACAACTCAAAACTTTTACGCTGTTGTATTTATTTACTTAACAAAATCGTTTATCAATTTATTTTGTTGTGAGTGTGTGCGCACGTGTGTTCTGTTATTAAAATAGAAATGGGGTCATCGTTCGTTATCAGGAGCTTATCAACGAAGTGGACAGTGTATTGTCCACTCCATGTCGTGCAATATAGTCAGTCTTAAATTAGCCCAGACGATTCATTTTTAGAAACATTAAAGTCAACAAAACCCCACCCCACGAAGGATATGACTATATTTAGACATGACAGATATAAAATTATATTTAGACATGACAGATATGACTATATTTAGACATGACATATTTCATATGTAACGTACATTTGGAGATTGTTTTGATAATTTGAAATGTCAATATTAAATGCCACTCTATCTTGCTCCGTCTTTCTTTTATTTAATATCTCTTTGTTAAAAGAAAATATAAAATACACGACCATCCGGCCCTATCCGTTGGTGTAGAGCGCTCGTGCTGGTGTAGGGCGCTCGTTGGGTGTAGGGCGCTCGTTGGTGTAGGGCGCTCGACTATCGACCTCTGAAGGTACCGGGTTCGATCCTCTAAATACAGAAACCACTGAATTCTACACTTCATCGAACCCGATGGCCTGAGAGTCTAACGAACCTTACTTAAACTGTATACTTCGTAAATTCATGTACCGGTAACTTATACAGAAATATTTATTATCTCTAGTGTGTGTATGTGCGTGCGTGTGCCTTGTAAGGATGAGATGAAATCTCTTAGATCCTATAAATCACTAATGGGACGGTTTTTATGATGCCCTTCTTCTTTATCCCCACCAAAGCCGATAGTGCGATGGCCATGGAGGCACCACGGGAAATATATCGGAAACTTGAGCCAAGACCTAAAAATATTTCCTTGGTCCTCACTGGAGATCGAACCAGGTATCTTCAGGTCGACAGTCGAGCGCTTTACTGCACGACCATCCGTCCTCAAAAAAATCTCGCCCACCTAAATGGGACAATTTTTAGGTTTTTCAAGTGTCTCCTTTCTTTTTCATCCCCACCACAGCCGGGAGGGATCAGGCACCACGGAAGACATAGCGGGGACTTAAGCCGAAAAGTTTCAGGTACCTGCAGGTCGACAGTCGAGCGCTTTACCACACGACCATCTATTATCTCTAGTGATGCCATTGATTCTAATAAAACATGTACGAATTACGAATCGTTAGCATTGCTACATAAAATACTCTCATAATGTTAGTTTAAAACTCCAAATAATATAAGTGATGAGCCAAAATGTTCCGAGATAAAGTTAACTAAACAAGTGATGAGCCAAAATGTGCCGAGATAAAGTTAACTAAACAAGTGATGAGCCAAAATGTGCCGAGATAAAGTTAACTAAACAAGTGATGAGCCAAAAATGTTCCCAGGTAAAGTTAACTAAACAAGTGATGAGCCAAAATGTGCCGAGATAAAGTTAACTAAACAAGTGATGAGCCAAAATGTAAAAAAAAAAAAAAAAAAAAAAAAAAAAAAAAAAAAAAAAAAAAAAAAAAAAAAAAAAAAAAAAAAAAAAAAAAAAAAAAAAAAAAAAATAAAATAAAAAAATAAAAAAAAAAGAAAAGATCCAAAGGTAAAGAGAAAAAAACAATAAAGAAGCAAAAAACCAAAGAGACAAAATAAAGTAAACAAAAGAAGAGACAAAAAAAATTGTTCAGAAATAAAATTAACCAAACAAGGAACCACAAAATTTCCAGAGAAAAAGAACACAAAAAAGTGATGAGCCAAATGTGCCGAGATAAAGTTAACTAAATGCTAAACAAGTGACGAGCCTAGAAGTTGAAACCTTAGTGGGACATATTCATTTAGTTACTTGTCCTTATTCTCATTGCTACCTACCGTATTTTTCGGACCATAAGGCGCACGCACATTTTTTCCTCCAGAAATGAGAGGGGGGGGAAGTCCCAGCGTTTTATGGTCCCAATGGAGAAAAAAAAAGGCTAGGGTTAGGCTGATAACCATAATGTGTCAAAGGTCAAAGTGAAAAATACTCTCCAGCCTCTTCTCTCACTACAATGTCGTATTGTAGATACCCATAAACCATGCAACGAAAGCATAGCAAGTCTCTACATGATTTATGGGTACCGTATTTACCGTATACATTGTAGAGGTAACACTGAGCTTTTCCGACAGCTTTTAGCCTTTGTGAGAGGCTGGAAAGTGTTCTACACTGTTGGACAGTACTGTAAATGTTGGGGCTTTCAATGGTTCTAAAATGTTGCTGTTTACTTTACAGTATTGATTACATTTGTTTATGACTGTGTTGTTGGTATTGATTACATTTGTTTATGACTGTGCTGTTGGTATTGATTACATTTGTTTATGACTGTGCTGTTGGTATTGATTACATTTGTTTATGACTGTGCTGTTGGTATTGACTACATTAGTTTATGACTTGTGTTGTTGGTATTGATTACATTTGTTTATGACTGTGCTGTTGGTATTGATTTCATTTGTTTATGACTGTGCTGTTGGTATTGATTACATTTGTTTATGACTGTGCTGTTGGTATTGATTACATTTGTTTATGACTGTGCTGTTGGTTTTTAATGCACATAAAATATTTAAGGACACTAATCGTTTCAAAATTTTAATAAAAATATTTCAAAATATTTTTTTCTGCATTTCTCTTCTAAAACTGGTGCGCCTTATGGTCCGATGCGTCTTATGGTCCGAAAAATACGACATATTTAGAGCTAGTAACTCATCAGTTCAGAGTATATGAGAGCGCGCGCGTATGCGTGCGTGCGTGCGTGCGTGTCCCAGTCAAACAGTGTCTGGTGCACCATCTGCTCACTCAGACGTCCGGTCCACCACTCACGCATCAACACCCGACGTGTCTGCCTCGACTAATTTGAGCTTGTTAAATAAAATACACACATCATTTTGATGAGCAAATATTCCACCAGTCCGGTGAAGGGCCGTAATCAAGGGTATATCACCCGTTTCTACTTATGTCCCCTTCTTGTAGCCGGTGCGGTGTTGGACTGATATTTGTCCAGATATTATTTAGCATAAAATACGACGCGATATAATTGCGTACAGTAGTGGCTCACAATTTATGTGAAGTCGTTGAGCATTAACCTATGCTCTCACCAAACCGAACCCTGTAGATTTACAAATAAATCTCCAATGCAGCAGACGAGGCGAACTTAGTGAAACTATGTAAATCATTGGAAACATAGTATGATGTATAGATTAGCAAGTGGATCCAGAAACGTACACAAACACACACACACACACAAACACACACATATATATATATACATATATTGTTTGATGAATTTCAGTGTATGCGATAAGTGTGGCAGTTATTTGTTAAACTACTCCATAGGTCGACAAATCTTTTTGAGTCGCGGGCCACATTCGGTTCGTCAACTTTACCGGCGGGTCGGACCAACAGCCAATGTGCTGACTGCACAAAAACAAAAATAAATTTAAGGTAAACGGCCTTAACGTAAATATCTAGTGTTGTGCCTTACTCTGAAGTAAATATCTCGTGTTGTGCCTTACTCTGAAGTAAATATCTAGTGTCTTTACTCTGAAAAATATCTAGTGTTGTGCCTTAATCGAGTAACGGGCCGAATTGAACCGTTCGTTGGCCCGGTTTCGGCCCGTTAGCTGTAGTTCGTCCAATTTATATCAATCGCGACTCAATATTTCGTAATCTTGTATATTTGATAATCACAAAATAAAGATTTTTTCCTTGCATTTGTTTAAAAAGGAAAATATTTATTTTGATTTATTTCTGTTAACATCGACCCCCACAAAAAATAAAATTTAATTGCGTTAAATATCTAAAAAAGAATAACAATTTAAGCCTGGGTTTATTGTTCAGATTAGATTTATTTCAGTTTAATTGTCTAATAAATTTGAATTTTTGCCGTATATTTTATTATTTTATTTCTGTCTCATTAGAGTTTATATTATTATTTTTAAATGTTTTTTACAGAAGGAAACGTAATAATAAAAAATAGCAAATCAATTTCCTAATGTCGGAAAAAAAATTTTTATTTGATTTTTTATGAGTGATTTATCTTTGTGTTTTTTTTCTTTCTACGAGTTTATTAGCCATCGTCTGCTTCGTGTTTTTTTGCAAGTTTCCCGCTTCATTTAATCTTTATTTCCAGTCCTTTTAGCACATGCACACATACGTAAACATCAACATCATAATGTTCCAATAGCAGTGGTTCTCAAGTAATGGTTCGACAAACATTACACACAGACAAATTACTCACACACACACACACACACACGCACTTACAAACCATCCTTCAAACAAATCAAAGGTTACACACTGATCACTGCCAAGTAAATCAACCGACAGAGCAGACACAATACTTTTTTAGCAGTGGTTCTAAATAGGTACATGTAGTCCAATAGACACGACACACATATCAAGATTCTTTACAGTAGTGGTTCCCACTAGATTATTCTACTGACATATCATAAAGCAGCTAGGGTCAGCGATTCACTATATATTAGAGATGTTATGTCCGTGCTTTCCTATATATTAGAGATGTTATATCCGTGCTTTCCTATATATTAGAGATGTTATGTCCGTGCTTTCCTATATATTAGAGATATGTTATGTCAGTGCTTTCCTATATATTAGAGATATGTTATGTCAGTGCTTTCCTATATATTAGAGATATGTTATCCGTGCTTTCCTATATATTAGAGATATGTTATATCATTGCTCCTCTCCCTCCACTGCTCCTATCTGTGTTACTCGCTACTCAAGAGATATGTCAACTAGCTCTAATTGCTATGGGCTACTTTCACATTGCGGCAGACATTTATTACTTATAGTCAGCTCGTTGCAATGGAAAGCGATCTGTTTACTAATAATGCCCCACAGTCTAAACTGACTTGACTATCAAAGGATATCAAAGGATATTTTACTTCTTAAAGATACCTAGGGGGTCCCCAAGATTAGAACGGGGCGGTCTTGAGAGCGTTTCCTCCTAGGGCCAGGGGTGAGACTCAGGAGAAATGCTAACGAAGGGCTCTCTGAAGGTATATTGTTATATTAGCCTAAGATGATTCTAACTTTAAGAGGTTTGTGTATTCTTTTAGCTGCCAAACTCGTGCAATTTCCAGCACCTATTGTTGTGAACCGACTGAGTCCCTACACTGCCTGGGGCCCACCACTGCCTGGGGCCCACTACTGCCTGGGGACAACTTCAGCCTGGACGCCACCACTGCCTGGGGCCCACCACTGCCTGTGACCCAGTACTGCCTGGGGTCTATAATTACCTAGGGATCTTTAAATGTACATTCTCATAAGGCCCTAAGGTGTACGTTTGCAAGATGAAAGTATTGTCCTTTTCATACAGAGATTATCTAGCCCCATGGACATGCATGAGAGTACACAAGTGCCGTAAACCAGTTGTTTATATGTATATTGCAGAGAACCAATCATTATTATTAAGTTAGGATATTAAATTGAACAAACGACTCAATGTTGATAAATATAACAACATACTTTTAAAGCTTTGACCGATGTCCGAAGTTTAATTCATAAATATATTTAACGAGAAAAGGAGCACTAATTCTAAAAAAAAAATATTTCGAAATTTTCATAACGAAACTATTGACATAATTAAATGGAAGCTGCGCTTAAAGGTCAGAAAGACAATAGAATGTGAAGCAATTACACTGTTGATACAATTATATTGGAATGGCTAAATATAATTAAATTATATACTTTGAATATATACATATATATATATATATATATATATATATATATATATATATATATATATGTCTGAGTTGCCTGTACGTTGGGCTCGCATTGAACTTAAAGACATTTGAGCCCATGTAGATACCTTTACCTTGGACCACTAAAAACTGAGAATAGCGCCGCAAAAGCGCCCCCCTCCCTTTCAAGTATCGTGTTAAATCTGAGGCTAAGAAAGCCCCCGAGACATACTTTTGCCCCCGAAGATCTGGACAAGTTTCTGTCCTGAAACATCTAAGAGCATCTCCGATCGAGCAAACATCTTTTCTATAAATAGACAATGTTGTGTTTGTTTTATTCAACGCAATGTTTGAGCCTCCTTACCCCGAGGTTCTTCTCACTTAGAAAAAAAATATAAATAGATTCATTTCTGAGGACATACCTGGACCTCAAAACTATCTCCCACCCACCCCTTTCAGTCCGGCCATCCAGTTTAATGTGCATGATGCATTCTGCCGCTCATTTAAATTCCCACCGGTTGAATCAAGTGCATCAATTAGCTGTGAACGTGAGCGTCAATCGGTTATAAAAGTTGGAAGTGATTAAACCGGCGCTGGCCAAACAAAAACATTTCTATGCGATACAGTTGGTTTTCATTCTTCACAACTTTCTATTACTTTTTTCATCTTTTTATTAGCTTTATTCTCTCTCTCTCTCTCTCTCTCTGTCTCTCTCTCTCTCTCTCTCTCTCTCTCTCTCTCTCTCTCTCTCTCTCTCTCTCTCTCTCTCTCTCTCTCTCTCTCTCTGTCTCTCTCTCTCTCTCTCTCTCTCTCTCACTCTCTCTCTCTCATTATTATTATTTGTTCACTATAAAAATTTTGCTTTTTCTCTCTCGACTCACCAATAAAACATGTTTTTCCTCATTTTATTTTTTCAAACGAGTTTTTAAAATCAACTTTTATGTTTTCTTTTTCAACAATAAATTTATTTCTATTGACAATCATTTTATTTTTCATTATAACAATCTTCAATGTTTTGAATCAGAATCGTTATTTTTTTTATTTGTGTATCCTAACACAACCATTATTCGATTATCTCATTTTGTCTGATGTATGCACAATTGAATCTATTTTGAAAGGAATGTTTTGGTATCTGGCCTGAACTATCATATGATATACCCACCGTTGAATCTATTATCATTGTAATGTTTTGGTATGTGGTCCGTACCATCATCTCAGATATCCGCCAGTGAATCTATTATAACCGTAATGTATTATTGTCTGGTCTGTACCATCATATGACTTGGATGTGCACCGTTTAAACGTGTCCAGTGATTCATGTACTGTCTGACCCACAAACACCCCCTCCACCCTCCTCCCCAAGCTACATGTACACGATATTGATCTTAACATGAGGAGAGTACATCCGGTCATGTGACGTGAATATTAAGTTACTCAGGGGCGCATCCAGAATGTTTCCTTTTAAAGGCGTGTGAGTTGGCGGAAAATTTAACACATTTGAATGCGTATTGATTTAGATTAGTTTCGCGATGTACACTTTTCTAGATAATTTCCATCGATCTGTCTATTTTGCTATCTATATGACCGCCGTCTATCTATCCATTTATAAATCTATCAATCCATGAATCTAATCGTTGAAAGTTCCAGTTTTTCGTGGGCCTCGGGCAAACCCACCTCTCAGGTGTCACCCTATTCCAGTTGTAGCCCAAAGCTGTCACTCAATTTACCTATGCCCATAAAACGCTCTATCCTGTCACCTAATGTACCTATGCCCATAAAACGCTCTCTCCTGTCATTCAATGTACCTATGCCCATAAAACGCTCTCTCCTGTCACTCAATGTACCTATGCCCATAAAACGCTCTCTCCTGTCACTCAATGTACCTATGCCCATAAAACGCTCTCTCCTGTCACCCAATGTACCTATGCCCATAGAAGGCTCTCTCGTGTCACCCAGTTAGCATATGCCCATAGAAGACTCTCTGCTGTCACTCAATTTACCTATGCCCATAAAAGGCACTCCGCTGTCACCCAATATGCATAGCCCGTAAATGGCTGTCATATGTCACCCCATTTTTTCCTACGCCCATAAAAGGCAATGTATTTGACTATCAGGAAGAAAACCTTTTTTTTTTATTTAATTTTATGTAAAAATCTATTATTTATCTGTCATTCCCCCATATATACGCTAGACATGCACTATTCCCACGACGCCCATGAACTAACCATCACAGGTGTCTGCGTGAAGCCGATATCTAGACATTAACAACACATTTTGTGGTGTGCGACATGATGAACACGATAAGCTCAGCCTAATCAACGCCTCACGTATGATCAGAGCTGAGCCCTTGATTATCTCAAAAACATCCGCGGGAGGCACTTATAACCTGTTGTTATTAGATTCAGGCTCATTCGCTGTGACAGACAATTAGTTTCGGCTATACTTTGGCTACACGTTTGACAGCGGTGTACACTATTTTATACAAGATGTATACATTTGACAGCTGTGTACACTATTTTGTACAAGATGTATACATTTGACAGATGTGTACCATATTTCATACGTATTGTGAATATGCGACTGATGTGTAGGGTTCTAGATTTGCATATATTTGACAGTTGTATGTTATATATATATAGTTTACAGAGTTTGGCATGAGTTGCATACATTTGACAGTTGTATACAATAGTTCTTACAAGTGGTACATTTTTACCTTGTGTAAATGTCCGGTATTTCTTACAAGTGGTACATTGCTACCTTGTGTACGTGACAAGTATTTCTTACAGTGGTACATTTGACAATTGTGTAAAATAATTATTTTATATTTTTATGTTTCTATAAGAAAAAATCTACAATTTAAAAAAAAATCAATAAACATACATGCATACATATGCGCATCCAAAATTTACGTAAACAAAGATACATACACACCGACACACACATGCACATACATACACACATCCTCCCCCGCATGCTCCCTCTCTCTCTCTCTCACACACACACACACACAGTAGTCACGGACTTAGCCAGAGATAGCAAAAAGAAAGGTCATTTAATGATAGAATGGTCATTAATGGTAGAATGGTCATTTAATGGTAGAATGGTCATTTAAGGATAGAATGGTCATTTAATGGTAGAATGGTCATTTAATGGTAGAATGGTCATTTAATGATAGAATGGTCATTTAATGGTAGAATGGTCATTTAATGATAGAATGGTCATTTAATGATAGAATAGTCATTTGATGGTAGAATGGTCATTTAATGGTATTCCGTCAAACAAAAAAAATCAAATTCAAATGAGATTATTTTTGTTACGTTTGCAAAAAAAAAAAAATCAAAATTAAATTTAAATGATTTTTTTTTATCAAGCTAATAGTAATACATTCTGTTTTTATTAATAGTATTTAAAGTATAATTTAGTTTTGTCAATTTATAAATCTGTCAGCATTACAAGTTTGCCACGTGTGCCGCCTATTCGCCATCTCTAGTCTAGCCCAACCCATTAAATACTTCCGGTAATTAAAAAACAATAAATGCACACGCATGAGAAAAGAAAACAAATAAAGAAATTCAATTTGACACCATTTGTTTATGGTATCGCCGTAATCTCAGTAATCAAACTCAAACAGGAATCTCACACTATGAACTTGTGTTTTTTTTATCAGAATGATTCAGTCAAGGATGTCAATTCTACAATTCCATAAAACAACCAGTTGTGATAACCACCATCTAGCTTTCTGATTTAACTTTTGTGTGTTTTGTTCACATTTCAGTGCCACATAAATTATGAATAAGGTTTCTCGGTGAAAGCCATTCACATGTTTCCTTTCTTTTTATTTTAACTTCTGCCCAGTCAATGGTACTGGCCGGTTTGTTGATTTCTTCATTTACTTCTAGTTACTGAATGTTTAAGAGGATGTTAACCACGCTAAAAGCGTCTCAATGTGTTTGGTCTGAAAAGGCATCGATTACCTGGCCAGTCCTGTTGATGCCGACTCAAAATTGAGGTTCTTCAGGATGGGAATTACTGTAACATTTGAAAAAAGTGTATTATTCTTGGAACGTTATTTTCTATAGATCTATATATATATATATATATTTAAATCTTATTAAAAAAAACAAAAAAAAAAAAAACAACTTATAGAAAATATCACACAGCAAACAGTTTATTAAGCAGGCCGGAAAGCTCGCGTGCTGACGTCACATGTGCTAATAATAGAACAATGTGTTTCCCAGACTTGGCAGCCGGACGTATTGGATTAACGTTGATGCCGGTGACGAAATATGACCGCAAGTCCAAGCTGTTCAAAGTAACGATGAGTTGTGACGTGTCGCAAACATAGAAAATATAGCTCCCCCCATCACCACGGCGCCCTCCCCGGGCAATAGCATGTACCAGTTGTCAGACCCATGGATTTTTATTGTTAAAGGTAAGTTGGGTCTCTGTTTACCTATCTCACTCCTTCACAATGGTGACCGGATTTTTTATTTAAAAATTCATTGCGTACTTTTCGCTTTAGCGAAGGCGAAGAACGTGTCAAATCTAAGTGATGTCGTCCCAAAGCATGGGCTCCTGTGTCCCCTCCTGAGTCTCCCCCCCCCCCAATGTTCCCCTCCCGTACAAATTGCGCAGTAAATTAATAATTAAAATATATTCAGAAAACGACGTCCCACCCCCTCTCCCCACATGGATTGTGGCCCCAGGCTGGCGTTTCGGGTTGCCTCCCCTTTGCGGTGGTCTTGATAAAAACATCATTCAAGTGAAAAATCGATCACTTGAAATAATTACTTCGCAATTTTCCTGATTAAAATAATTACCAATAATTCATAATAACATAACGACACCTATGTATTCATGTGGAGAAATCATGCCCATCCCCCCCTCCCCAATCAGATGTTTACTCCTCAGAACCCCCACTCCTCCCCTTACCAAATAGTGACGACATATCTGCATAGCGCGCCCAGTCTAAGATCAACCCTGATATCAGATATCAGAGACCTAGTTCTGTTCTGTTATGACATATCCTAACTGTCAAACAAAAAAAAAAAGCCATTACATGAGTGGTTAAAAAAAAAAGGACTGAAAAAAAATTGAAAGTGGAACGTTCATCTCTCAAAACATACAACAATATGTTGGGGCTGAATGTTAAACAATTCACCAACGTATATTTCAATCAGGCAGCCACAAACTGTACCAGGGTATCAAGAGACCAAAATAAATCACCCCAGCCAAATTATATTTCATCTGATTAAAACATAATTAGCTCATGCATGACCAACTGGCGTGTATTGATCTCTGATATACTTTGACTGGATTGTGATAATATCCAATTAACAACATTGAATTACTATATTACACTTGCATGTACATGAGCAATGGAACATGTTGAAATGCTCACAAACTAATATAAACAATACAAAAGTAGTGCATTGCAGAATGACTAATCAATATAATCATTAACAATACTTCATTTGCATCACGGTGTAAAACTATCAATATAATCACTAACTTAACAGTACTTCATTTGCATCACAATGTAAAGCTATCAATATAACCATTAACAGTACTTCATTTGCATCCCAATGTAAAACTATCAATGTAACAATTAAGTTAACAGTACTTCATTTGCATCACAATGTAAAACTATCAATATAACAATTAACTTAACAGTACTTCATTTGCATCCCAATGTAAAACTATCAATATAACAATTAAGTTAACAGTACTTCATTTGCATCCCAATTGAAACTATCAATATAACAATTAAGTTAACAGTACTTCATTTGCATCCCAATGTAAAACTATCAATATAACCATTAACAGTACTTCATTTGCATCCCAATTGAAACTATCAATATAACAATTAAGTTAACAGTACTTTATTTGCATCACAATGTAAAACTATCAATATAACCATTACTTAAAAGTACTTCATTTGCATCCCAATGTAAAACTATCAATATAACAATTAAGTTAACAGTACTTCATTTGCATCCCAATTGAAACTATCAATATAACAATTAAGTTAACAGTACTTTATTTGCATCCCAATGTAAAACTATCAATATAACAATTAAGTTAACAGTACTTCATTTGCATCCCAATGTAAAACTATCAATATAACCATTAGCAGTACTTCATTTGCATCCCAATGTAAAGCTATCAATATAACCATTAGCAGTAATTCATTTGCATCCTAATGTAAAACTATCAATATAACCATTAGCAGTACTTATTTGCATCCCAATGTAAAACTATTATACTTGATTGAACTATTTGATCGTGTCTATTGTAAACAAACAACAGCAACCCACTTCCTCATTAATGTAATTTATATTCTTGTCTGTTTGATTAACTGTTTCTTTTAAATTTCAATATGACAAATCAATGTTCCATGCGTCGACATCTAATCACTCTTAAATCGTTGAAAAAGAATATAATTATATATAAATGATATAATTATAAATAGTATGTGAGGTACAGATATAACGAATGAAATAACTTAGAATTCCCGTTATTGAATAGGGAGTGGTTGATACGATACTGGTGTTTTTTTTTTAGTTTTAAATACAATTGGCAGATGACCTATAAAGCCATCATTACGTGATTTGATGGAATAGGAGCTTAAAGTACAAATATGTGTGTCGTGTGTGGGTGTGTATGTTGTGTGTATGATGAGTGTGTGTGGTGTGTGTGTGGTGTGTGTGTATGGTGTGTGTATGATCTGTGTGCATGGTGTAATGCATGGTGTGTGTTTGTATGCTGTGTAAGTATCGTGTGTGTATGATCTGTGTGTATATGGTCTGTGTGTATGGTGTGTGTGTACGGTGTGTGTGGAATGCGTTGTGTGGCGTGCGTGTATTATGTGTGTGTGAATGGTGTGTGTATGATGTGTGTGTATATACGGTATCTGTGCATGTTAATGCATGGTGTGCGTGTATGCTGTATGTGTATGGTGTGTGTCTTGTGTGGTGTGTGTGTTGTGTGTTTACATGCTGTGTGTGTATGGCGTGTGTGTTGTGTTGGTATATGTGGTGTGTCTGGTGTGTGTATTGTGTCTTTACATGGTGTGTGTGTATGGCGTGGGTATGCTGTGTGTGTATGATGTGTGTATATGGTGTGTATGTTGTGTGTGTGGTGTGTGTTTGTGTGTATGGTGTGTGTGTGTATGGTGTGTGTATATAATCCGTGTGTATATGGTGTGTGTGTATGGTGTGTGTGTATATAATCCGTGTGCATATGGTGTGTGTACGGTGTGTTTGGTACGCTATATGTGTATGATGTGTGCGTGGTGTGTGTATGGTGTGTGTATGATGTGTGTGTTTGGTGTGTATGGTGTGTGTATATGATCTGTGTGTATGATGTGTGTATGGTGTGTATGGTGTGTGTATGATGTGTGTGTGTGGTGTGTGTTTGTGTGTATGGTGTGTGTATATAATCCGTGTGTATATGGTGTGTGCATATGGTGTGTGTACGGTGTGTGTGGTATGCTATATGTGTATGATGTGTGTGTGGTGTGTGTAAGGTGTGTGTGGTACGCTACATGTGTATGATGTGTGTGTGGTGTGTATGGTGTGTGTATATGATCTGTGTGTATGATGCGTATGGTGTATGTGGTGTGTGTGTGGTGAGTGTGTGTATGGTGTGTGTGTATATAATCCGTGTGCATATGGTGTGTGTACGGTGTGTATGGTATGCTATATGTGTATGATGTGTGTGTGGTGTGTGTATGGTGTGTTTGGTGTGTGAATGTGGTGTGTGTATTATGTATGTGTGTGTGCATGGTGTGTGTGCACAGGAGACGAGTGTAACTTGTGAGTTAGGGCTTAGTTAACGTTTAGTAGCTAGTCTATTGTACCATAGCTCACGTGGGGGGAGGGGGTGGTGGGGATGTACACACTTCTTCACTCTTACTAAAAAAATGTTAAAATAATTAGTGGGGGGAGGGGGGTAACATGGCACAAAAGCAATGTATGCATTTTTTCGTTTATCTCTTCTTGAGATTTTTGTTTTCAACTATTAATTTGTCTTTACCTTCATACAATGGAGCTTATTTGTCTATTTACACAGTATGAATAGCATCGTTAAATGAAATGTAATATAGGATTGTGTAGGACCTGCGGATTACACCTGATTGAGATTATTATGTGAACACTGTATATGTATTTTATAGTTTTAATCTTCTTTCTTTTTTTTTTCAATCATTTGTTCTAATTCACTTTTGTGTTATTCCACATACCAGTACAAGACCTAATAAACTGTTGGACAAAACAAATTGCTTTTATGATTTTTTCGAGTGGAAGGATGGGAAGGGGGGGATCCATGGCATGTCGATTTTCCGGACAACGCCGGGTATTACAGCTAGTTAAATATAAAATAAATATATCCCCTAGACATCTAAGTCAACCTTATCAACATCAAAAAAAATGTGGACGTCTTTATATGTGGGGTTTAGATTTGATCAAGAAATTCATTCCTCTGTCATAATTGTGATTGTATTTTATCTAATTTCGTTTTTTTTTTTAAAATTTTAAATTTAATATTCGATTAAGATTTATGTTTTGGCAAGCAGACATTCTTACTTAATGCCTGGTTTTTATCATTCTGTTCCCTACATTTGAATGAGTGTAATTAATATTCATAATTGAAACACCGTGACTCATTGATTATATCCCCCAGCATTGTCTCTACATGATACACCATTTCCATCCGTCGGCTAAAGCAGCAATGTCAGTGTATGTTAACTGTTTTATTTAGAAACATTTGATTTAGAATAAAAAGTATTGTACAGACGTGACGTATACCTGTCTGTGAGAATTATAAATAGAATCTGGAACGAATGAGAATCAAACTAGAACCAAGAAGCCAGCAGGTCAGACAGAAAACATAAACCAAAGTCGCCCAGAGATTGTCCAGTGGGTGGGCAGGAAACCAAAATCTGTTTCTCTAACGTTCGACTGTAGATTCAGTCCATCGTGAGTAATGAATGGAAGGTTGTCAAGTAAAAAGACCTAAGCTCTATACTTTGGTTTTTTATTAGTAAAAATACATTTCTTTTTTTAAAGAAACGACAAAACATGGGAAAAAGGAGAATATCATAAAGTAGAAATAGATTCTTGATATGGGTATCTCTGTGAATATATTGTGGACTTCTGATAAAACATTTACATCAATGTACAACGTCACAAACAGCTTTAGTTATGGTGAGTGGAAAGCCACATACATAACCGATATATACATGAGCGGTGGCACATGGTGCCACCATACAGAGCAGTTACACAGGTTGCCACCATGCAGAGTAGTGTGTGTAATCCCTCTAAGGATGAGATGAAATCACTTAGATCCTATAAACCACTTATGGCACGGTTTTTATGGTGCCCTTCTTTCATCCCCACCATAGCCGATAGTGCAATAGCCATGGAGGCACCACGGGAGACATGAAGGGAACTTGAGCCAAGACCTGAAAATATTTTCCTTGGAGATCGAACCAGGTACCTTCAGGTCGACAGTCGAGCGCTTTACCACACGACCATCCGTCCCCCTATGCAGAGCAGTAGAACAGGGTGTCACCATGCAGAGCACTAACACAGGGTGCCATTAACAGAGCAGTAACACAGGGTGCCACGATGAGCGTCTGGAGCTTAGGTAAATAAATACAATTCAAAGCTGCTCGGATCCATATGGAGTTATTCGCAAACGCGCTAAATAAAAATGTAGTCAAGTGGTTTCATGAAATAGGAAAGGCAGGGGGTTGACACCCTAAATTTTACGCACCGGGTGACACCCACCATAGTGACGCCGCTGACTTTGACTACTTCACGAGTCATTAGCAAAGAAATACCACTGTTCTAGAGCAGTGGTCGGCAAAATGCGGCTCCGGAGCCGCATGTGGCTCTTTGGCTCCTTAAGTGCGGCTCTGGCATTTAGTTTTATTTAGTATACAACTTATTTAGTGTACTACCTAATTAGTGTACTACTTATTTAGTGTACTACTTATTTAGTGTAATAAAAGTTTACTAAAGAAGCAGATTCGGCTCCCAAATTTTTTTAATTGTTGTAATGTTCATATTTGGCTCTTTGGCTGAAAAGTTTGCCGACCACTTTTCTAGAATGTAGAGTGAATTTGTTTCGTGGCAACAACAAGACATGTTTTGTGTGCTTGTTTGTGTGCGCTTGTGTATGTGTGTGTATGTGTGTTTATGTGTGTATATATGTATATGTGTATGTGTATGTATATTATTGTATATGTGTGTGTATGTGTGTGTGTGTGTGTGTTGATTGCACTCACTCTCAGCCAGAATGTTCTGACCTCGAAACAAATTTTACATTTGTTCCTCACTACCGGCCACCCAAATATTCGATTCCATAATTTCTCTAAACTGAAGGCCGCCTTTGTATAAATGCTGTTGGCAACATGATATCCCCCTCAACACCACACTAGTGATATCTGATCACGTGCTTTATAGTCTGGGCTGATTAAACAACTTTCAAATCGATTCTCAGGGTTGAACATAAACATTTTTTACATGTATTGGAAAAGACCAAAAAAAAAAAAAATAAGATTGAGTTCTTTTGTTTTACTAATTTCACGTCCATGATGAAATAAGTTGATTTGTGTTTTAAAGTTCCCATCATTATGTGTGTCTTCAAATGTTGTCAATAAATTCTTTCCGTTTTGAAATTTTGTTTCTCGGGTCATTCTTGCCCAATACTGTGACAGATTATCTCCTCCTGACGCTACTTAATTTATTTTTAAAATCGCAGTGGCTACGGATACAGCCAGCTGTACTCCGTATTTTTTTTTCGGGATACAGCAATTTTTTAAAATTTTTGTTTTCGGGGCTAGGGTTAGGGTTAGGAATAGGGCTAGGAATAGGATTAGGGATAAGGTTAGGGATAGGGTTATGGATAGGGTTAGGGATAGGGTTAGGGATAGGGTTAGGGAAAGGGTTAGGAATAGGAGCAATATCTATAGCTGGACCTCGAAATAAAAATAATGCGGAATCCAGCAGTCGCGCATGCGCACAAAAAAATAGTCCGTCTAGAGCGCTAGAGCACATGCGCGTTGGCTGTATCCGTAGCCACTGCGTTTTAAAATAAAGGTGAAACAAACATCACAAACAAAGGTGAAACAAACAGCACACATACTAGCAAAGCACACTGACAGACTCCATCATGTAGCAAGGCACACTGACAGACTCATACATGGAAAGAAAAAATGAGATAGAGAAATTAGATAATGAAAATTAAGATAGACATTTATGCAGGCAGACAGCAGGCCCGCGGTCAGAAAACCTTGGGTCCTATCTCTAACAACCGGGACCCATCCCCCCTCCCCCCTTGCTACCTAAATAATTTTAGCAAATGTCCCCAGGGTCTCCCCGTCCCTCAACTACCACCACTTCTTTGCGGTTAGCTAATGGGGCAGATAAACAAACAGACAGATTTTAAAAAATTAATATCTCAGATTTTCTCGGATGATTTTCTGGCTTACATTAAACAGAATTTGATTTAAGTCATTAATAACTTTTTTTTAATCAAATCAAGACATAGTTTCATTTCTTTTGACATCCAGTTATCCATCTACTTTTTTAATTACCAACTTAACGCCCAATCTACCTTTGAGATATAGGTAAGGTGACTGGATTCACAGGGGAGTCGATGATTGGACTCACGTGATTCGATTTCCTAAGTCCAGTCACTTACCTATATGTCCAGTGGTGCCTACATGGAGACTGTATTATCAGCTATGGTGGGGGGTGGGGGTGAAAGAAGGGCGCCATAAAACCGTCCCATTGGTGGTTTGCAGGAACTAAGAGATAAACATATCATCATCCTTACAAGGGACATCACTCACACATCTACGAGAGTTCACATAAATTAAAATAGAAATTCATGTCTGAGTAATAACGCAGTTATCAATAACTTACATTGACAAGGGAACTGTCAGGCCAAGTCCCTGAAAAAATGTAAAATAGACAAGATCTAAATGCCATGAAACACATAGACATTTGTCATTAGAGTTGAACAAATCGAATCCAGTGGAAGGAGGTGAAATAGACAAGATCTGAATGCATGAAACACAAAGACATTTGTCATTAGAGTTGAACAAATCGAATCCAGTGGAAGGAGGTGGACACTGGTGGGTGAATTGTTGAAGCTAACGAAATCGGGATGATTTTTCTTCCTCGTCTTTTCTCTCCATTCTGGAGAATAAAATGAAGTCCCCGAGGATTTTAGTCCAGACTTTATTGAAGATCTTGACCACTAGACACCACTGACCTGTGGACAACAGTAGACATTCCCTCTAGATTCTGGAATGGTGGTCTAAATGTTTCTTTTTTTTTTAACACATTTGACTTTAATACAGTGATGTAATATTTCATTCTTGAGTTTCCAGAATTTTATTAATGAATGTTGAATGCTTTGAATTTTGTCTTTGAATGAGATTTCTACAACTATTTTATATTTTATGAATGTAGAGTGTTGTATATTTTGTCTTTGAACGAGATTTCTACAACTAGTTTTTATTTTATCCATTTCAAATAAGTTAAGTGTCCGTTAAAGATGGATCAAAGATCACTTCTGTCTAACTGACCTCTTTAAACTAATCTGTCAGTACTCTCTAAACCCAGTGTTTTCTAAACTTGGACCCACACCCTTAAGGGGACAATTTAATTGTTGAAAGGGTTGGTGGGTGCATTTTGAACATTTCAGTTCTCCACTATGTTTCTAAAATTTACTATCTTTGTTCCCTTAACAAATCTCTTATTGATTCCTTCCTCTAACCTGTTACTTCCTAGAACTTTTTTTCCCCTTCTCCCTAAAACCTATTATTTAGGCCTCGTTTTGGTGATTTTTTTTTTTAATTACGAAAATTGAAATATTTATTGGTTGTATGAGGTGCAGAAGAATTGTTGTGAATGGTGCAAGTGAGAGGAAGACATAAAAATGAATTGCAAACTCTGTTCATGACTGAACGTTTCTTGTCCAATTGTGCACTAAGATTCTATGAATACAGAAGGCGTTAACTGTAATATGAGGATTTGTTTCGCTTGATAAGATGTTAAACATTTGAGGTATTTGTTTTTTTTTTGTGTGAATATCTTGATCAAGACAAAAAGATATCAAGTTCTATTTGTGAGACGCTAATCTTTGGTTCCTCTGACTTCACAGAGTGGCCAGTAAAATTGTGCGGGGGGGGGGGCGAAGAAAGAGGGGAAATATTTCCAAAAATAACCCATCCGTTACTGGTTATTCAAATACTTAATACCTTTCGTCTGGCATACACATAAAGTAAAGGATTTATGAATTTCCAGACAATTTTTCTTATATCAAATTGAACATTAAAAAAAAAACATGTCAGAATGAGTGTTACAATTAAGTTATAGTGAAAAAAAGTGTCAGAACGAATGTTAGTATAAAGTTATAGTAGAAGAAAAAGTGTAAGAACGAACGTTACAGTGAAGTTATCAAGTCTTAAACATTTCCAAATGCTCTGAATGTTGCTTTTATATGTTCATCTAAATTTCTAATACGTCTATAAATGCTCTTCAATAAGGTATTGTTTTTAGAGCATTTTCGAAAAAAAATGCTCTATTGTCCCCGTTTTGTCTGTCTGTCCGTCTGTCCGTCATCACCCTAGATCTCAACAACCATAAGTCCTAGACCCATGATGTATATATCATTTTGTAGGTCTTGGCCTGCCAAGAAATGACTTTTTTCCATTTCGCGATCTGACCTCTCAGGGCCGTAAAAGGGGCCATAAAGTACCGTTTTTTACTATATAAGCTATATTAATAAAGGAGCGCCCATTCTCAACAACTATAAGTCCTAGACCCATGATGTATATATCATTTTGTAGCTCTTGGCCTGCCATGTGTACATCAAAAGTTCATTTCGCGACGGGACCTCTGAGGGCCGGGCTTCAGGGCTTCTAAGGGGCTTATATATTATATATGCACCTTGTACGTTCAATAACCCATTCATTTGGTGCGAAATACTGCAGCACGTAGTTTCACCAAGATTTATTAAGAAACTCATCAAATGAAATAGTAAGCTTGTGTTCTGAGTTTAATTGAAAGTATCAGAGCTATGCAACAATTGACGGAGTTTTCGGACGATTAAATGACTACAATTTCGAATGTTTTCAATTGTGAGTCCTATTTCAGTAACCACAAACCACTTGTAGTTAGATTTAAGAGAAAATAATTTTTTTTTCAAATATAAAGAAACGTCTTTATAATATTTTTTTTACAGATATATGAGTCCTATTTCAGTAACCACAAACGTACTGATACATAACATGAAAATGCGCTAACACGTCCTGTGTCCAGAATGGAACAGGCTTAATTGCTTGTTTATATTCTATTTTCAGTAGTTAACGTGTTTACTACCGTATATTTGACATAACATCAAGTAACAGAGAAAACCAAATTTAAGAACAGAATGTACCTACAGTCAGAGCATTATTTTGCTACATTGTGGCTCCCTGTGGAAGTTCAGTTTTGGCCCCTCCCCCCCTTCTCCAGGTTGGAATTGTGCAGAAACATTTAACAACGCGATTTTGGTGCCAAATGTGCTTCCGCAAATCTCCCACTAACCCACCAAAGAAATCTGTTAACTTTGCAGCATTATGTATGAAATTTCTTTTTTACCGGTATATTTTGTAAACAATACTTCGAGAACCGCAAATGAAAGCATAGAATCATTTTGAACTGTCCACTTGGTGTTTGTTTAGTGAAACAAAAAGTAAACAATTATTACGTGTGTGGGGCCGAGGGGAATTCTCAAAAAAGTGGGTCACGAACGACTGATGGTTCGCTGATAAAATTGGATGTAACTCAAAAATAAAATTGTAACAATGGACGAAAGGAAACAAGTTATGTATTTTGTAAGAAATTATTTATTTTGCTGTGCTACACATGGAACATAATTTGACTCAGAGCCGTAGCTAGAGTTTGCGGTGCACTGTGCGAGCTAGTTACGTCACTGCCTGAGAAGAGCTGTTGCCTAGGACCACTAAATATATCTGGTTGGAGATTCGATATATATATATATATATATATATATATATATATATATATGTGTGTGTGTGTATGTGTGTGTGTGTGTGTGTGTGAGAACCGTTCATTTAGAACATTGTGTCAAATAAATCAATAAATAACATACACACACATATGTAAACACACACACATACATACAAAGAGACGGAAATAGAGAGACGCGCATTAATGAAGAAATGAACATAGAATTCAAATTAAAGAGAATGGGAAGACAAAATGAAACAGGGAAGTGGGACAAACTGAAACAGGGAAGTGGGACAAAAAGGTTAAACGTCCCTACACGAAACAAATGAGAAACATTATCCGTCTGGGCAGATGAAGAAAAGATTTCTGTTTCAGCTCATTGTCTCGCGAGGTTTACAGGATAACTTCACTGCTGCCGACGATGGCACTTTTTGGAACTGAATGAATTACCATGCAGGCGAAGGGCTGACCGATCCACCGTGTGGATGGATGGAGAGACAGTGCAAGTCATTTTGATCGTTTTAGTTCCCCGAGAACTTAAGAACACGCCAATACGACAATTTCTGTGTCATTTAAAGACTTCGCTGCTGCTGCTTTGATTGAAAGCTATTTTAACATTTTTTCTAAATCCGTTTTAAGACAAAGCTGCTAATAAATTGAACAGAGCCTTTTTGGACATTTTTTTTATTTAACCATTGCCATTTAACCATTGCCATTAAACCATTGCCATTTAACCATTGCCATTTAACCATCGCCATTAAAATTTACTGAGGTTATTTCTGTGACATAGAGAAAAGATAACTTCAGACTAAGAAAAGGGAATGTTACCAGTGCTAATTTTTTTTTTTATATTTTATTAAACTTTACTGTTACTTACTTTAAGCATTTACTTTGGTATTTCGCTAGGTGAACATGAACTATGAAGCGCTATCAAGACTCCAAACTAAGATTTGCTTGATGCTCATAATGGCATCTCTCCAAATGCATGTAGTTAATGTACAGTTTGTGCAAATCCTGCAAGTATCTCTGGTTTGGTGTCTTTGGTACTCGTCAATGGTTAAATCTTTAAGTTAAATTTCGTAACACGGTTTGTGTTTTTGCTTGCATGGGGTGTGGTATTCTTCGAAATATCCATGTCCGCATCCCTATGAAATCCACCAGTGTGTGACGCAGTGCCACGAGTGACAATGTACCACGCGTAACAACGTGCCCAGTGTAACAACATGCCCAGTGTAACAACGTGCCCAGTGTAACAACGTGCCCAGTGTAACAAAGTGCCCAGTGTAACAACGTGCCCAGTGTAACAAAGTGCCCAGTGTAACAAAGTGCCCAGTGTAACAACGTGCCCAGTGTAACAACGTGCCCAGTGTAACAAAGTGCCCAGTGTAACAACGTGCCCAGTGTAACAAAGTGCCCAGTGTAACAACGTGCCCAGTGTAACAACGTGCTCAGTGTAACAACGTGTCTCTGATTGGTCTGACTAAAAATTTGACACCAACCAAATCTTATCGTGTGGCTTGGGCCTCTGACAGTCTGCAGTATATGGGGCCCACCTGATCACACGCCTATATCTTCGTCGTTTAATTGATGTGAGGGGGGGCACCAATGCTTTTGTGTTTATGGCTTCACAGGGACTCATTCCGGCACTGGTCATCCACGTACGATAAGAAATGTGTAGTTCACAGGCGTGTTTCATCATCGAATATTACATGGTCCATATTCCCTTGTACGGATTTCACCATCATCAAAATATTCCAGTTTAAGACTTCTGCCAAAGAGAAGGCTTATATTTAACTGGTAATGAAGACGTTGGTTTCAACTAAAGTGAGTCTTTTTTTTTCTTTATTCATTTTATGTTGCGTCTTACCGGTTGACCAGTGCCTGTTTCGCACTATTCAGGATTGTACGTTAACTCAAAACCCACGTAATATTTCTTGGTCATCGGTCATCTTATTTGATTGTCGGTCATCTTACTTCTCTCATACATCACACCAACAGTAGAGTTATAAACTCATTAGTTTAGAACCTAATAAATTAACTAAAGAGAAGAGAAATAACGGCTGATACTAAAACTAAATGACTCCATAGTATATCATCAGGGCCGGCAATTAGGCCGATTTGACCGATTTCTCCAAATTGGGCTCCGCGCCTGGCAGGGACCCCGCAATTTACATTTAGCATATCACTATCAGTCATGGCTCTTGTCACAGGCTAGAAGATGGGCCTCGCAAACAGCCGTTAAATTGGACACCGCAATTCGTTAGGCCGGCCCTGTATATTATCGTAACTCAAGGATTGAGAATGTATTTTAAAACATGTGTAATGTGATCGTATGAACTCAAGGATTGAGAATGTATTTTAAAACATGTGTAATGTGATCGTATGAACTCAAGGATTGAGAATGTATTTTAAAACCAGTGTAATGTGATCGTATGAACTCAAGGATTGAGAATGTATTTTAAAACATGTGTAATGTGATCGTATGAACTCAAGGATTGAGAATGTATTTTAAAACATGTGTAATGTGATCGTATGAATTCAAGGATTGAGAATGTATTTTAAAACCAGTGTATAGTGATCGTATGTGTGTATATGCCTTTGTATGTGTATGCGCGTGCGTGCGTGTGTTTATTTAATGACCTTGACATCTTTTATTTACTTTTACTACATACGATCCGCTTTTTGGACACCTCGCAGCACACTCCGAGAACAAGACGAGGGTTCCAGGGCAGGGTCGATACACGGGGGCCGGCACCAAACCGTGTGAACTGGTCGATTCTCTAACTAACCTCGTGATCCAACGAATACTGTTGTAATGCGCTGCCGTGTTGTTTGTTTTTTAGTCTTTGGTTGAGGCGGTGAACGGTTACATATGATGAGAACTGATGTTGCCCCATCAGTTATATTAACAGTCAAACTAAATAGTTTTTTAGAAGGCTTCAAAACTACTAGAAAGAACACTGGTTCATTATACAAAAAATGTATTTGAAAATAAATAATTTATAAGTGAATAAATAAATAAAATAGTATCAAACATTAATTGGTGAGATGTTAAGTTAAAATGAATATTTGGTTTGTTTCAGCGCGCGCGAACACACATACACACACATACACACACACACTAAACAGAACAGTGCTTAAGTGAAATATGTCAGAAAATGTGTTCTACTCAGGGACGTAGCGTGAATGTTGACTGTCAAAACTTTTTGAGAAAAAATTTGTCATAAATCTTATAGAAAAAAATTAGGATATTTTATGCTACATACATAAGCGAAAATATTCCTACATTTATATATTTGTATAAATTATTAGACTAACCACATATACGATTTTTTATATATTTTTAACTTGTAGTCATTTTATTATGAATGGTTATGCTAACTATATTCAATAAACACAGTACCACCGTAAAATAGCATTTTCTATAAATACGACTGACTGGCAAAACTCACGCCTCGACTCTGAGCTACTGCCTCTATTTCTTGACTTTAAATTGACCTATGACCCCCTGTGTAACAAGTGTAAGGGAAGACAGGCGAGTACTCCGCAAAAGATGTTCCATGTTTCCATGTATGGAACGAAAAGTACGGCTTGTTACACTATGAAACAAATATACCTTTAAATACAAGTGACCATATCATACCAAAGGTTAAGCTGAATGTAAAGAAGCGTACACATTTGTTCCAGATAAATGCTTGAAAAAAAACAAATTTACGCTGAATTCAAATTTTAAAAGTTTGTAAAAAAAAAAAAAAAATTCTTTAGATCATTACTGGGATGAAAATTAATATTTTTTTAAAATGCAATCATCATTTAGAATTTAAGAAATAAAAAACAAAATTTGCATTAAAAGTGCAATCAATATGAAAAAATTTTTTAATGACATCTGATATAATGGCGACAGAGATATCGAAATGACAACAATAACAACATTTGAAATTACAACAAAATTTGAAATTAAATTTTTTTTTGCAAAATAATTCTAGTGTACTTTAGACCAAAAAAAAAACAAAGAAAAGAAAGTTCAATATCGTTGTCCTTGTCATTAATGTCATTAAAACATTGCCCAGTGGTTGTCGGAGGATAGACGTATGTAACTATGTATCTTTGAAAGTAGTAAACACTGCCTCTACGTGTACGTTTGTAATACTGGTATATGAACGTATTGTCAAGTGATACTTTGCAATACAGGTATGTGAAAGTATTGACAAATAATACTTTGTAGTATAGTTTTATGAGCGTATTGTCAAGTCATACTTTGCAATACAGGTATGTGAAAGTATTGACAAATAATACTTTGTAGTATAGTTTTATGAGCGTATTGTCAAGTGATACTTTGCAATACATGTATCTGAAAGTATTGACAAATAATACTTTGTAGTATAGTTTTATGAGCGTATTGTCAAGTGATACTATACAACGCATGTATGTGAACGTTTTGACGAATATTTATTGGGGAAAGTTTACCTACAGTTTCCACCGTTCCTGTTCTGTTTTCTTTAATGAGTTCAGCGGACTCAAACAAAACTGGCCACCAAGACGTGCTCATTACGCAATCCAATAGAAACACAAAGTGTTGTGTTCAAACTATTCAGATTTTAAATATTTATATTTATTTAACGCTTCATTTTTTTTTCAAGATTTTAAGTCAGCAATATAAGATATAAAAGCATTTTTATTGAATTTCAAAATAATAAAAGCTCGACGGACAATCGCAGCAGTGCCTCATTTCAGTTTTTATGATGTCACGTGACATTAACATAAAATAAAGCCTACATTCACACTGTGTTCATAGAAAGAAAATAAAGGTAACAGTTTGATGCACTGTATACAATTATGATGACAACAAATTTTTACAAAATAGTGTTCGAAACACCTATTTCATGTTTTTTCGACTGAGCTAGATTCGTGAGAATTCTTTAGTTTACTGCTCTCATGAATCAAACATGGCGGTCAAGTGGTCTCATAACCGGCTCTCAATCAGCGGTTGATAACGTCTGCCATATTGTGTCCGCTGTTACATAATCGACGCGTCTGCCCACTGCGCCTACCATGTGACCGGGTGGATTTGACGCATTATAAAGCTGGTGCGATAACTAAACGTATCCTACACTGTAATAAATAAATATATTGATTCAAAATCGTTGTTGTTGTTGTGTGTTGGATCTTTGAACTTTTTTGAAACGATAGTTAGGTACAAAAAGTTCAGACGAGAAAAAAGACAAGTGGAGCTTTGATTGTACATGATCTTGATCACTTTATAAATAGCATCTGATGCAGAGTTGTTGTATTTTTTAAGTTGATCCAATCAATATTGACATAAGGAAACGTATCCATGTCTGAGCAGAAAAAGCGGGGAGGAATGTGGGAATGACGGAGGTTGGGGGGGGGGATATTTATTGTCACCTTGGAAGAACTGAAAAGAAATGAATTTTTCGATTGATGAAAACATCTATCAAATCTGAAAGTTTTACACATGTTAGCATTACTGGCATTAGAAACGTGAGATATATAAATACAGTAAGAACTGTTCTGTTATAACCACATATATCTTTTGGTTACAAATATGTATGTATTACTTAACCACTTTGTGCAAACCAAATAATTTTTCATAACATGGAGAACTCTTAATTAGCTCAAAATTACTTCGCGTATTACATCAGATAAATAATTAGTTGAGATCATATATTAGTTCAGATGATGATTTCGTTCCGATCATACATTAGTTTATGAATTAGTTCCGATCATACATTAGTTTCTGAATTAGTTCCGATCATACATTAGTTTGTAAATTCGTTCAGGTCCCAAATTAATTTAACTAAAAAAAAACGTTTCCAATAGTTGTTTTTTTTCTTCCCATGGATTAGGTCAGTTCATGTAATGGTTCAGATGGATTAGGCCAGTTCAGGTAATGGTTCAGATGGATTAGGTCAGTTCATGTAATTGTTCAGATGGATTAGGTCAGTTCATGTAATGGTTCAGATGGATTAGGCCAGTTCAGGCAATGGTTCAGATGGATTAGGTCAGTTCATGTAATGGTTCAGATGGATTAGGTCAGTTCATGTAATGGTTCAGATGGATTATGTCAGTTCATGTAATGGTTCAGATCATGAATTAGATTAGATTAACTCACGTTTACATTAGTTAATGTTTTGGTCCACAAAATACATTAGTACAGACTGTGTATTGGTTCAGACACATGCCTATATTGGCTTATATCATGAAATGTGTTATATTGTGTAGGTCATGAAATGTGTCAGAACGTGTAAAGGTAAAGGTCAAAGACTGTGTTACATCGTGTATTGGTAAAGGTCATAAAATATGTCAGATCTTGTATTATTGTCACATCATTCATAATTATACTACGTTCTTTCTTTCTTTATTAATTTTTGGATAGATTTAAAAAAAAAAACGAAACTGTTGTAAATTAACTAGAAGCTCACAAGGGTTCTAATATTAGCCAACCCCAGCCTATCTCTCTAATGTGTGTGTGTGTGCATGCGTGCGTGCGTGGTGTGTGTGTGTGTGTGTGTGTGCCCCGTTATTTCTGATATATCTCTTGTAATATCGAGAACACCATTCAGCAATTACCCGGATAATTTTTAATTGTTGCTCAGATAAAAAAAATTATCTCACATGAAAAATTTATATGTTTCTAAAAAAATGCTGAAACTAATAATCAATATCTGTAATTATTTGTATTTAGGTTAAATTCATTGGAACCAAAACTTTTGATTCACTCACATAAAAGTCGCGATAATTAAAATGAAAAAAAAAAACATATATATATATATATATATATATATATATATGACCTACTTTAACTAATTTGATCAAAGCAATAGCCGAGTCTTTATGGGTTTTTGGTTTGTATTATTGATTTTGGGTGATTGTTTGATTTTGCTACCTCTCCACCCTACTCGCCCCTCTCCGCCATTACTCATCCTAAACCTCCCCACCCCGTGCCTCCAGCCATCACAAATCATGTGACAGCATGCTTCCTGTTACATTTTACGTCTGCTGAGAACTGCCTGAAATTAAGTTTTTTTGGGCCTGCAACCGGCTTTCAAAATTGTCTGGCTTATTTGCATACTTTTAAGGAAATGTGAAAGTGTGTAGAGGGGGGTGGGTAGGGGTTAAAGGTCAAAGAGAACGTTTTCTTCCCGATAATCCAATCAAAGTGGTTGTGCAGATCCGGGTTTTTGGGGACTGACTCGGGCTTGGTTTATTTCTGTGGAGTTATTTACAGGTTGATTCAGTTCTCACTACACGATTAGATGCTCGGGTTGAGATTAAAAACTCGTTCGCGTAATTGATGAATAGAGCTAAATTGTTTACTTATGTGATTATTAGCTGTGAAACTTTAAATTAAAACAATTTTAAATTTTAAATCTTTATTAGACATTTATTTTAAGATAACCTCTACTTGGCGGAGACGAGAGTTGATACCTTGTCGGTGGCTTTGACCTTAGAGTGGCCCTTCTAATTAGTTTAAGACACGGACATGGGCAAACTGCCACCCGATGACCAAATAATGCCCGTCTGTCTGTCAGGGCCAATCCTGCGATCCCCTAAGCTAATTTATAATTATGACGTTTACATTTTATTTTTGTACTTCTTATCAACACTCCACTTGTCTGCTGATGGTGGTCAGTCCCTTCACTCAAATTTAAGTAACCAATTATAAAAAAAAGTTTGCCCCCCCCCCCTGGTTCTGATACATGGGTTACCCAAAAGTCTTTTATGTAACGTGGGGCGAATGTAATGATTATGGATGGGCGGCGGGAGTCATCCATGTCGGGATAAAAACGGTTTTAATTTTTAGTTCATTGTGAGCCTGACCTCGCACTAAAAGTGTGGCTTTTTCGTCACGTTGTAGCGCATAGACACCGAGGTGACTGTGAGAACAGTTATGAGAACCCTCGCTTCAACAACAAAGAGGATCATCGCAAAGGGGAAGGGGGGGGGGTGCAATTTGAACACATGGTTTTTTTTTTTAATTTACAGTTTGAGAGGGAAGTTTCAGTGCATCTGTTTATTTGGGACAGGGTAGGCCAAACATCCTTCAAAAGTGCAACCAAATTTAAAAATAAAATGGTTTGCAAAAGTTTTTTTTTTTAATTTACTGGCATAACAGAAATATAGAGTAGGGTGGGATGAAAAGGGCCACAAATTAAAATTTGATGTTTATGGAGGTGGGGCTTTGTTTTATTTTTAATTCTAATGTAATTTAATTCTTTGATAACTTGTGAATGCAATAGTAATTCAGATATGTATGTAAAGCAGAAAGTAAATTATACAGAATGAGCATCGTTTAATTTAAACAGCCATATTTGTTATTTTTGTGCCATTGTCTATCAATATTTACGTGCTATGCTATTAAAAAGTAAAATAATACAAATGGCGGCATTTAAAAAAAAATTAGTAGTAGATGACTTTTAAAATAATGATATTCTGTGGTATGTAAATATTGTTTTTTTTTACTTTCAATGAGATCGGTTTATTTGATGGTAATCTAGCACTGTGATGGTAATCTAGCACTGTGATGCTAATCTAGCACTGTGATGGTAATCTAGCACTGTGATGGTAATCTAGCACTGTGATGGTAATCTAGCACTGTGATGGTAATCTAGCACTGTAATGGTAATCTAGCACTGTGATGGTAATCTAGCACTGTGATGGTAATCTAGCACTGTGATGGTAATCTAGCACTGTAATGGTAATCTAGCACTGTTATGGTAATCTAGCACTGTGATGGTAATCTAGCACTGTGAACAGGCAATCTAGCACTGTTGTGTTAATCTACCATTGTATTCTAACACTTAGAACAGGCAATCTAGCACTGTTGTGTTAATCTATCATTGTATTCTAACACTTAGAACAGGCAATCTAGCACTGTTGTGGTAATCTAGCACTGTGATGGTAATCTAGCACTGTGATGGTAATCTAGCACTGTGGCAATAATCTACCATTGTATTCTAACACTTAGAACAGGTAATCTAGCACTGTTGTGTTTATCTATCATTTCGATGGCTAGAAATGTGAGCATAAATCGTATTCTAATAGAAATTGAATCTAGACAAAAGTTGTGTACATTACTATAGAAGCGTCCTCGCGCTGGAGTGTTTTTGGGCTGGGCGAGTATTGTATACTGGGCAGCCGTAGCCAAGGGGCGGGGGGGCATTGGGTGCCGTGCCCCCCCCCCCCGCTAGGTGTTGTGTGCCCCCCCCCCCGCTTAAAAAAGATGACAAAGAGGAAAAAAAGAAAAAAAAAGTAACTAGAATGAGAAGGTGCCCTTTGCTGGGTATTGGTGACCCCCTGCTTACTTTGACCTGGCTACGGGCCTGATACTGGGTCCGAGAGTTTAGTTTTCCCATAGCCAGGTGACAACAGAATCTTCTATTGCGGCTCTGACATCAGGCTCGGAGCCTTGTCGCCCCCCCCCCCCACCTTCCCGACCAACCCAAGGCAGGCACTGATTACTACGATGTTGGTATTGCGAATTGGTGAGGCATAACAAATAAGGGGAGGTATGGCGGTCTATTCTCGATGAAACTTATTTTAACATCCGACACTTGCAGTATTTAGTTTGTTTCTTTTTGGTAACAGGGAAGAGGTGCCATTTTGAGAGTCCTGCCCGGGGGGGTGTCACTAGAGCAGGTTACCCCCCAACTAGTGTCCTGATTAAGTTAATGATATTCAGATCTAGCTCTTCTCCTCCACGGTTACTTCATTTACTCTCGACTAAGTCTCCCATCTACTTGACGCACTGAAGACAGTAGCTGTCCACTGAGATCAAAATAAATTCTTTAGTGCATTGCTTTTTTAGTTGTGGCACTTAGTTCTTTATTCCAACGACTTGCGTTTTAGGGATTTTCTTTTTATTTCATCTTCCTCTGCACTGAAACAGACCTCTTGTTAACCCCTTAGCCAAGAGGGGGGCACTGGGGGGGTGGCGTGCCCCCTCGCTAGGTGTGAAGTGCCCCCTCCCCCCCCCCGCTTAAAAAGAAGAAAAGAGGAAAAAAAATAAAGAAAAAGTAAAATTGCCCCCCTTGATGTGTATTGGTGCCCCCCCCTGCTGACTTTGACCTGGCTGCGGGCCTGCCTCTTGTCATGTTGTGAATGTGTTCTATCAGTGAAAAAGAAAACATTTGAGCCCCCCCCCCCCCGCCTACCGATAAAACTAACAGACGAGAGCCTTGTGTGCAGCCATTGGACTGGAGTTGAAATCTATCAATTTTAGAGTGAAATAAATGTTTCCTCTGTGTTATAGAGCCAAATTCAGACGCATTGAATGAAATGTTTGGTTTATACAGTTGGGGCTGTCGGCTATGGCCACCGCCCCAGGCCCCACCCAGACTTGAGAGAGCCATTCTTTCTGATTATACATTAAAATTGTAGCTTCGTTTCTGTGGCGCGCTGGCAGAGTGGGCAGAGTGGCCGTGACCCATTTAGGGCTAACTATATGTGGGTTCGATTCCTATCAGAGACATATATTTTTTTTTTCAGATTTTTTTTTCAGAATTAGGGTTAGGGGTAGGGTTAGGGTGTGGAGCAATATCTATTGATGGTCCCCGAAAAAAATATATCTCCCATTATTAATAGTAAATGACGTCATCAACGTCTGCAGTAAATAAGAGTTCTCATTCATTCTGTTTACTGACGTCATCAAAGTTTGCTAGACGTATCCCGAAAAAAAATACGTAGTACGTCTTAGACCATCCGGAGCCAGTGCGTTATTTTAATGAAATTATTGGTATACTTACACTGACCTATGGATATCAATTATCGCTAAAATCCTAACCCCGGAAACGGAAAAAAAATAATAAAGTCGCGCATGCGCACATATATACGGTGTCTGAAAAAAAATATGGAGACCGGGGTGTCATGAGAGGGGGTGACACCCTGAGTTACCGCACCGGGTGACACCAACCCTAGTGACGCCACTGACACTAACCACTCTAGGCCCAGCATATTACAATAGCCCTGGGCCCCGCATATTACAATGAGCAGAGGCCCTGTATATTACAATTAGCAGAGGCCCTGTATATTACAATTAGCAGAGGCCCTGTATATTACAATTAGCAGAGGCCCTGTATATTACAATTAGCAGAGGCCCTGTATATTACAATTAGCAGAGGCCCTGTATATTACAATGAGCAGAGGCCCTGTATATTACAATGAGCAGAGGCCCTGTATATTACAATGAGTAGAGGCCCTGTATATTACAATTAGCAGAGGCCCTGTATATTACAATGATCAGAGGCCCTGTATATTACAATTAGCAGAGGCCCTGTATGCTGGCTGGTGATGCTAATCAGGCCTCTGGTTTGTCAAAATCAAATTTTAATTATATTGATTATAAGTTATCAGTTATCACTTTCTGTACTCTTTAATCTGTTTAACTTTCGATGTAACACAATCAGCCATTACTGTGAGGTGCCGTCTATCTTACCGCCCTGCAGGTAATTAAACCAGGGGACATTTCGATTCTTCAAACAGTATTCTGGGCGTAAAGTGGCTATTCCACTAATTTATTGATTTGAAATAGTTAACAATGAAATACTGCTTAAAGTGGTTAATGTAGGTGTGGAGTGCAATCGGAAACTGCCTACCGGACTAACAAATACACTTTTATTGAAAACTAGCAATTGTACTCGGCGTTGCACGGGTAGATAGTGCCACAAGACACTTATGAATACATGTATTTATGTGTTTTTTATGAGTGTGTCGCTGTCATCTCCTCTGAAATGTTCCTTATGTTCCCTGAAGTCGTCATCGCAGGTCCCAATCCCGGATAGGAGAGGAGGGTCGGGCATGAGGGCTAGCAACCCCCATTCCGTAAAAAAAAAATGTCAACCAAATCAAATCAACAAGGAACTGAAGATCATGAGATGTGAAATAGTTGTGATGTGTACAAATGAGATGTGAAATAGTTGTGATGTGTACAAGAGATGTGAAATAGTTGTGATGTGTACAAATGAGATGTGAAATAGTTGTGATGTGTACAAATGAGATGTGAAATAGTTGTGATCTGTACAAATGAGATGTGAAATAGTTGTGATCTGTACAAATGAGATGTGAAATAGTTGTGATGTGTACAAATGAGATGTGAAATAGTTGTGATGTGTACAAATGAGATGTGAAATAGTTGTGATCTGTACAAATGAGATGTGAAATAGTTGTGATGTGTACAAATGAGATGTGAAATAGTTGTGATGTGTACAAATGAGATGTGAAATAGTTGTGATGTGTACAAATGAGATGTGAAATAGTTGTGATGTGTACAAATGAGATGTGAAATAGTTGTGATGTGTACAAATGAGATGTGAAATAGTTGTGATGTGTACAAATGAGATGTGAAATAATTGTGATGTGAACAAATGAGATGTGAAATAGTTGTGATGTGTACAAATGAGATTGAGATAGGTGTGATATGTACAAATGAGATGTGAAACACTTGTTTTCGGCTTTGTTTTGTTTTCCTATCCATCTAGGAAGCTGTTCACTTTAATCGTCACTTGTTGAGATGACAATTCTCTGCATGTCGGCGGTTGGGTGATACACTTCTTGAACTGTTCCTACAGAGTATTTGCCAGTGAGTGAAGTGTTTATTCAGCTAGTGCCTTGTCTGTATTAGAGTTTGAAATACCTACTCCACACAACTTTATCGAAACCTTCATTCCATGGAGTGATCAATAAAAATTATCCTTTATTCATTTACATTTTTTGTTTTCATTTTTTTACGAAGCCTAAGGCTTCTGTATGTGTAGATGAATGCTACTTTGAATTCTCCCCCATGCATTAACTAAAACTGGTTTAATGATGTGTTTTCTGTTCGCTTCACGACAATGGCATTTTCTGTTGGTAAAGGATATGTTTGTTATGTCACGTCACGTAATGTCATGTCATATGTAATGTCAAGCTTTGTCATGTTGTTGGCTTGAAGGTCGATCATAGAGATATTATTGATTCATTCTGCTGTGGTACTGGAGTTATCACTATTCCTAAAAAAAAAAAATTGATTTATATCTAAATGTCGCTGTGGTCTGGTGATGTGGTCTTTTTTTAATTTATGTCATCGCTTTACGTAATGTTGTCATAGCCGACATGTTGTGGTCCATGTGTGTGTGACTCAGCTAAAATGTTATGGTTCTGGTATATTTATAACAACTAAATTGTTGTGAACCTTGTCTATATGTAAAAGCTAAAATATTGTGGTCCATGTCTATATGACGCAGCTAAAATGTTTTAGTTCCTTGTCTATTCATCAAACTATAAACGTTGTGGTCCTTGTCTGTTAGTCAAAGCGGAGCTGATGTGGTCTTCGTCTAATTATATAGGCTTAATAGGCTGTACGCTTAGCTCCAGTGGCCCACTTGTCAGTTGAGGCCCCGGGCGTAGAAGAAAACACTGGGCCCTTTTAAAAAAAAGAGAGACTCATTAAAAGGGTTTTAAATCGAGCTTTGATGGGGGCCTTAAAATATTCGGGGGTCTTGCAGCGTCCGTCATTAACCCCGCCTCTGCTTAGCTGTCAATCATCTTACGTTAGTATTTTTTTTACTCTCCTGCTAGCTAAGAGTTACTTCACCTTACTTCCTATTTCCTTTGCTAGCGTCCATAGTTACTGGGTTCAATACAATGAAATCTACGTGCCGGTACTGACACCACTTATATATGTATAGCATACAGCTGGTCTCATCAAACATTGACCAGATGTCTTCAGACCGACCGGTATGTTCAGCCAGTCGAGTGACGCTTTGCTGACAAGGGCTTCCACTGAATTCGTTTCCAGTCATTATGGGGGATTTTACGGACGGGAGGCAACAACAATAAATATAGCCAGCCTTTCATTCCCATAGCAATGGAGTTATCTGTTCCTTGATGACAAACTTAATTAAATTTTTAGTTGAACGTGTCCAGCTTGTCTGTCAGTTGTTCTGTGAGTGACACACCACACACACACACACACACACACTCGCACACACCCACACGACTTATTTATACATATATATAT
This sequence comes from Bulinus truncatus, assembly GCA_021962125.1. Classification (NCBI taxonomy): domain Eukaryota; kingdom Metazoa; phylum Mollusca; class Gastropoda; family Planorbidae; genus Bulinus; species Bulinus truncatus. The sequence continues at coordinate 3,798,902 of JAGDYQ010000100.1, read as the reverse complement.
ATATATATATATATATATATATTTATATATATATATATATATTATGCAAACGGTATAACAGAAATTTGATGTTTGTTTTAACATCAACGGACTTTCTGTCTATTTTAACGTATGTACTTTACGTAATTTGTAAAAAAAAAAACTTTATTATCAAATCAGCGACATTCCCCCCTGACTAAACTCTGAATTACACAATCAAAGTTTATCTTTTTTACTGTACCAGGGTCTATTTGACGCGCATGTAAATACAAAAAATGACATATCATATATTGCACAAAGAAATCATTGCAAAATGTCTGGGGACGCACTAAGCTTCGAGGGCCCTTTGATGTCGTGGTGCCCTGAACAAGGTACTGGCTACACTCTACACCAGGGGTCGGCAACCTGCGGCTAGCGAGCCGCATGCGGCTCTTTCGGTGTTAAATTGCGGCCTAATCAAATACCATAATATTGAACCAAAAACTTTAGTGGCTCTTTAAAAAAAACTGAGAAAAATGCAAATTTTAACTTTTGGCTCATCCGTCTCAAAAGGTAGCCGACCCCCTGCTCTACACCACTGATTCCCTTACACTGTGCGCGTGCGCAAACGTGTTAGATTAGAGCGCACAAATCTTTCGTTTAGCGGCATATTTAGGCCTACCGTTTCTTTGCGGACAGTAAATTAAATAGTCTATCCTTCTAAAGTTGCGCACGCCAAAAATGAGTGTCACAGCCCTACCCTCCCCTATACTTCCCGCCCTTTCATCAGGACTGTAGTCGGAGTCACCCATGACCAGTGGATATTGTTACGTCATTAACGCTGTTTGCCCATTGGTCGAAATTCATGTCCAGAGTCCGGCATATTTTTGCCAATCAATCTCGAAGTTCACCACATCTTCCTCACATTTCAAATCATTTCCTTCGATGTGAGCCTTGACTTATGAACCTTGAACTTATGAACCTTGACTTATGAACCTTGAATTCACATAGTTGAAAGATAGACAAACTGAGAACTACTACTATATCACATTGAAAGTAGCATGTGTTTAGGTGAAACAGCATAGAACGTAACACGTGTTTAAGTGTAACCACATAGAAAGTAACACGTGTTTAAGTGTAACCACATAGGAAGTAACACGTGTTTAAGTGTAACCACATAGAAAGTAACACGTGTTTAAGTGTAACCACATAGAAAGTAACACGTGTTTAAGTGTAACCACATAGAAAGTAACACGTGTTTAAGTGTAACCACATAGAAAGTAACACATGTTTAAGTGCAATCAACTAACAGTCAACAAGAAATAACTGGTAAAACAACATCATCTCGTGACTGTTTAATTTATCGCGTGATTCTATGTCGACGATTGAAGGCCTAGGATTTTCTCGTCTTTTTTTCTTTTCGGTATCTATTAATGTTTGTTTTTCTTAAATAATCTAATTCTATATAAACTTTTTAGAAAATGAGTTACCTAATGGACGAATGAAGCATCATGATTTAGTAGTTAATGATGGAGAAATCAACTGACTTCACCAACTAGTTAGTCTGGTGATATAGAGCACGTCAAAATTCGTCTGTGGGACGGTTTCACTTCCTCTCCACAAAAAAAAAAGATTCAATTTTCGTTGTTTCCATTGGTTCATTGGTGGTATTCTCCATCATTGGCAAGGCGGGTAGCTTCCTGTGATCAGACATAGCCAATGACACTTAAAAAAAAAATAGTTTTGTCCCTTACTTTTGGCTTTACACAGGTTACGGATATTCTGCAAAATTCAATGTACCATACCCTATTAACTATATTATTTGGGAATGAAATTTGTTTGACAGAAAAAAAAACCTAAAAACATAGGTTATAATTATATTGTACATTAAAACTTTCATTAATTAGTTTAAATGCTATTAAAGAATATAGATTTTTTTTAATATTCATGGATTTAAAAAAAATGAATTCAGCTGGTAATATCTCAATCAAACATATCACTACACATTCTTTTGAAATACAAATATATCATGTGTATGTAACGAAAAGATCAATTAACTGCCGTTTTAATTAAATCAGGGGACGGTTCTTATATAGAGGTCTAAGCCTTTCACGCCGGTCATGTTTGATGTGCTCCGGTCATGATTGATGTGCTCCGGTCATGTTTGTTGTGTTCCGGTCATGTTTGATGTGCTCCGGTCATGTTTGATGTGCTCCGGTCATGTTTGATGTGCTCCGGTCATGTTTGTTGTGCTCCGGTCATGTTTGATGTGCTCCGGTCATGTTTGATGTGCTCCGGTCATGTTTGATGTTTGATGTGCTCCGGTCATGTTTGATGTGCTCCGGTCATGTTTGATGTGCTCCTGTCTCAGGGATGTATATTTATGAATTGGCTTTGCCTTTTGTAATACATAGTCTACACATGTAGGTTTACGCAATTCAAACAAGCAAAGAATTCACATAATTTACGGCCAGAAATTTATTGTACTTATTTGATTACTTTTGTAATGAACAAATTGGAAACAAAAGTAAAACACGAACAAATGTTAAAAAGAAAAACCTTTGTTTGATATAAAATATGAAAAAAAAACAACTTTTTTTTTTTTAATTCTAACTCCAGTATTCTAAAAATGTTTTTCTTATTACGAACACATTTATTACCAATTATTTTTGTAATGATCATTTTTTAAATAATACATATGTCAAATTATTTGTTGCTGAAAGGGTTTTATAATATAAGGGCCGTATCCAAAGAATCTACCCCCCCCAATTTCCCCAGACAAACTCTGACAACTGGGGCGCCTCTCTCGTCCCTTCCCCCTAAACGAGCCCAGCTAAGATAACGACTGGACCACCCAAGTGTTAGGTTCGCCCTTCCTCCCCTCTCCCAAGGATATCACCTACACTGTTCACCTACACTGTTCACCTGCACTGTTCACCTACACTGTTCAGTGCGTTCACCTGCACTGTTTACCTACACTGTTCACCTACACTGTTCACCTACACTGTTCACCTGCACTGTTCACCTGCACTGTTCACCTACAGTGATTCACACGCGCGCGTTAAAGAATTCACATTCATTACCACATGAAAGAAAAAGAAAAAAAACACTTAAAAACTGTCAACATTGTCCCTTACCTCGGTGGACGCATATCAGGTCATTCTGACATGACCTAACACAAACCACACATCATTTAAGAAAATGTCTGATCATATTTCGCAGGGACGAACACACGTGGGCCATGTGTAATATTCAGGGTGTGTGTCCACATACATAGAATCGAGTTGTTTCCGATCGTAAAACTTCTAGATGATGTTTGTTTGTAACTGGTTTAGCAGGTAGCGCCGTAGCGGTCTTTGATTGAGTGGGGGAGGGGGGAGAGAGAGAGAGAAACTCAGATCCCCACCTCTGACCCAGTGGATCTATGGTACAGCTTTCAGTCCTGGCATAGGATGCTCACCCCATAGTCTCAGGCATGGGGCATTTGCCCCCCAACCTACATTTTGAAAAAATGTCATATAAGAGGGAGGCATTTGCTCCCCCTCCCTTACATTTAAAAAAAATGTCATAAAGTTGTTATTTGCCCCCCCCCCCTGGAAAATTTTTGCCCCCCCCCGAAAAATTCCTAGCGACGCCCATAGTCTCAGGTAATTACAATTATTGCTAAGGCCGCTGTTTTGTTAGCCCACTGGTCTCCGCATATCTTTATTTGCCTGAAATATTTATTACATTAAAAAAAAAATTAATATGCGACACACCTTATAAGCAGGTCGTCGGGCGTATACGCCTGGGACAATCCCATATTTCACATTACCAGTTCAGGAGTACACGAGAGGAAAAAGAAAAAATGAATGAGAAACCTTTCATTTTGTGCGATTTGTGTAAATTGGAGCTTCTAATGACTGATTTATTCACCTTTCATTTGTTTTCTTTTTTTTTTCATGTAAAAAAAAAAGTCTCTGGGGAAACTGAGATTTGAGAAACGTCTTGCGGCCACTTTGGCGTGGCACACCTGCTGCGGAATATTGCTGTAAAATGGTGTTTGTCTAGATTTGGGGGTTTTACACTTCCACGCAGATAAATTAGGAGAAATAAAAGAAAAACATTGTTGTGGACAAATAATAAATGAAAGAAAATTATAAATCCAGCTAAAACAAATTATAGTTTCTATCAATGTTAAATCTCAATTTTCATAAAAATCTGCCAGATGTGGAGATATCAATGTTTGCATTCTTCACATGTGTGCATATTAATACGAAAATACTAAGATAAATGTTTTATTGTTTTCAAGTTTACTAAATAGTTAAAAACATTCTAATGTATTGCAGCAATCAGAGCGGTTACTATGGCGTTGTCGGTCCTTGCAGTGACTTCCAAAGACGTTTTGGGGAAAACTACATATCTGGCCCTTCATTGCATCAAATTTAAAAGGAATTAATACTTGGATTGGGCCGCTTATGCAAAGGGGGGGTGAGGGGTCTAGGTTGTTCCCTTGTTGTTCTGACCATAACAACAGCTATGGCCGCAAATGTGGCTATGGTAAACCATATTTTTTTAAACCATTTTTATTTCGGACTCACCATTCTTCAAATTTACTCTTCTGTTCTTTTTGACATCATTTCTATTTTGAATGGTTTTCTTACTATCTTTCTATCTTTCTTTCTCAAACCGATTTTATTATATTTTATTTTGTTTCTCTTATCTATTTGTTATAGTCTGTAATTCTGAATTGTTTAATTTTGTATATGGTATTTTTACTTGTTACTTTTGTTGCTTATTATTATTGGCCTACATGTATTTATTCTATCATTTGGCCAACATGTAATTATTCTATCATTTGGCCAACATGTATTTATTCTATCATTCTCTCTTTAGTCTAATAGACCTGTGTGGCTACAAAAAAAAATAATCAAAACGTCAAGTCGGCTCTTAATAATAACATTAAATAACATATCAGCACTAAACTGATGGTGTGATGAATGTAAAGTTACCCTCAGCTCAAAAGAGGTAATCAGGGCAGATGAAGTTTAGAATTCATCTGTTTCAGTAAAATCTTGACATATAAAGAGGCTGTGTGGTGCGCCCAGCCACCTTTACTTCCCCAAATTAAGCCAGGCACCAATTCAAACCTTGGTGGACTTGTGGGGCGTCAGGACCTGAAAAATCCCTTTGGTTATCACCGAGGATCGAACACAAGTCGAGAGTCGAGCTTATACACCACTAGGCCACCAATCCCACCAGTTGAGGCATATTAACCTCTCACATAAAAAAAAAAAACCGAAGTCTATCGTGTAAAATTTCAAGAATCAATACTGACTATCAAATGCCGAAATACATCTTCAATTTGTTGACTGTTGTTTGTATAAACTTGATTAGAATGAAGAATGGGAAGCTTATAAAATGGATTATCTATTCATCTATCTAACAAACGAGCTGGTCCATAATAAATGAAAAGCCTCTAACAGACGATAAGAAAAGTCCAGTATCTGCTAATAACCACCGTACACTAAGAGAGGTCCAATATCTGCTTATGTGCTAATAACCACCGTACACTAAGAGAGGTCCAATATCTGCTTATGTGCTAATAACCACCGTACACTAAGACAGGTCCAATATCTGCTTATGTGCTAATAACCACCGTACACTAAGAGAGGTCCAATATCTGCTTATGTGCTAATAACCACCGGACAGCATGAAACGCCCAATAGCTAATTATCTGCTAATAATCAGAAAAAATGTTCCTACGACATGGGCAGCCAATATCATAGGAAATGCAATCATTTTATTTTGAAAGTTTAATTTCATTTTGAATTGAAGCACATTTAATCATTTCTTTCGTGAGTTTTAAATAAATTCAATTTCATGCAACACAAATGGCCCAGACAGAACGTCCGTCTCTGTCAGTCTGTTTTATGTCTCTATATCTATCTGTATGTTTCTCTATCTATCTCTGTCTTTCTATTCCATCAGTCCGTCTGCTTGTTAGACGGAGAGAAATATATGTTTTACTGGAGATCGCTTTTTCTTGATACAAATGAGTCTAAAAACAGACAGCACCATATACCAGAGGTGTCAATAAACGGTTCTTTATTTTAAGTCATTTAAATATTACATCATCATTACTAGCAACATTTTTACCCCTTTTTTTGGCATCTATTTTTGTTAATACAGCAACCGATTCTTTTACTCTTATCTCCCACCCTTTCCTCCATATATTTCCCCAGTTCTGCTGATTGCGTGGGCCCTTCTTTTTCACCCCCCCCCCACCCCACACGAACCACCTCCCTCTTTTTTTTTAAATATAATATTCCTAACGCCTTATCTATATTAGAACTTAACATACCTACGCCTTTTCCACTTCCCGCCATTCTATTTGATATAATATATCACAGTGTACATAACGTTGTTTGAGCGATGTGCTTTAGTGAGACATTCCTTACATACATAGCAAGACAATGCAATGAGTTCTGCGTCCAGTGTGGCATCGGCGGCTCATAGAGTATAGTAGATCAATACACTCAGGCCGAGATCTCTCCCTCTCTCTCTCTCTCTTTCGTGCCAGGCAATGGATCAATGAACGTTTTCCCATACTTTTTTTTTTCTTTTTCTCCCACTTTTTTTTTTCCCTCTCGTCTCGTACAGTGAAACTGGAGTTACTGATAGCATAACTGTGACTGTGTTGTGACTGCTGGAGACTCAACACCGTGGTCAATTTATCCAGGAACAGTGCTTTTGTTTTAGTTCTATTTTGGTTTTTTTTTTCTTCTCTGTAAATAAAATATAAAAAAATGGGGGAAATCTAAATATTGATCGGGCGGGTAGAAGATAGAAGAGTTCCAGAAATAAGGCGTCACAAGAAATCGGGCCAAAGGGTCATGAATATTGATGCGCTGTTATGATTAGTTGAACGGCACAAGATGGCTACCGTGGGCTCTAAAACATGCATTACGTTTCAGTAATGGCAAAATATTCCGATTTCCTTATTGCGATATAATGAAATCGTTTTACATTACCGATGAGGACATTCAGACTAAGGATACGGATAATACTCGAATGCTGAAATGTCTCTTTTGTGTGTGTGCGGTAGGTATTCTAGTTGTATATATTGAGCTTATTTAAATATTCAATCTCGCGGTCGTTGGATGAACTATCCGTAAACAATCAATAAACAAGTAATCTTGTTGTCAACTTTACGTAAAAGACAATGGCATATAATAAAACCACAAACTTTTAGATTGCATTAAAAATCACAGGGATGATTGATACCAATGACCGATAAAATTGCTGCGATAAAATGTAATTTGTATTATTTCCAATATATTATATACCCTGCTATTAGATTTTAGAGGGCCTATTTATTTTTTTATTGAACTAAAAAAATTGAATGAAATTTACTAATAAAAACAATTAGAAAAGTATTTTGGTAAAAAATATATCTTTATATATAGATTAGACATATTTTTCATAACAGTGTTAGTTTTTTTTTTTTCTGTTGGTGTATTTTACATTGTTAGGAAAGAAATAAACAGAAGAATATGTCAACAAAAAATCAATTTGTGGACCATAGTTTTTTGGGCTATTTAACATAATATACATTACAAGAGATTATTAAGCCAAGCCAATTTTTTTTAACCATCCCTGACCAGTGATCCCAGACTGACAATACAGTTGTCAATGAAAATGTTTTCAAATATTGCCATATTTAGCATATTTGTGTGTGACTTTCTAAATCTTCCCTTTTTTTAGCTACCCTTTTAAAATAGGTACTTCCACTTTTATAAATACTGTCATTACTGTTTTTTGTAAATATTATTATAATTACTAATTAAATTAGCATTAAACTAGTCCTAACTCTAACTATTGACCAAGTCTAATGAGTGTTAGTGTTATAGTTACCATCTTAGTTAGTAACCCAGATGGTTACTCTGCTATGAAAGAAACATAATCAAAAAAAGAGTTACTATAAAAGTAATAATATATATAAGACTTAAGAGAACTTAGGGTAGTTAAGGAGAAAGGAAAAAAAAAACAATTATTGAAATTATTTGATTACAAATTTTATTTGATCTGTTAACATTTTGTCAAATAATTAATTTAGCCAAAAAAAAAATCCATTTAATTCAGTCAAAATGGTCAATATATAAATGGCAAAATGATTATTTAGAATTCTGAAATAATATGTATTTTGTATTTCTATAGCATAGATGGCAGAGTGTTAGGCTTTATTATTTCAAAAATGTCTTTATCTTTTTGAAAAAGAATTTTTATTCATTATACAATACGCTAATATTTTTCAAGTAATAATAATTTTTCAAATTTAATTTTGAAATGCATTTAATTTTTGAAAATATCTACATTAACTTTGTATATTTTAAACATTTTAAATGCAAGCATTTTTTTTTACCTTTTAGAATGAAATTTCTAGTTTTTAACATATTATACATAACCTGCTACACAAATTATCATCCATAACCTGCTACACAAATTGTTATTGCTAATTTAATAACATGCTACATACTGAAAAAAATTCCTTTCTTTTTTTTTTTTATGTATGTGAGGTACTTAAAAAATAAAATTGCTTATTGACACAGGTGCTAGATATGTTTCTGTTTGACATTCAGGACTAAAACATTTTTACTTAAACTTGTCACCTACTTTAATCTGTTAAAAAATTCATATAATAGAGATTATTTTTTCAGTCCGTTACCATTTTTTCAAAAATGCCCTTTTTTTTTTTTTGTTGTTTCTTTTTATAAAATGAAGGCAAAAAAAAAATGTTTGTTTTTTTATAAAATTGTTTTCACCCAAGTATGTACAGCAGACCCAAATTAATTAACCCTAAAAATCGGTGTTGACAAAATTACTTATTGATTAATCTGACGCTATTTTTTTTACCAACATGTTTTTACTTATTTTTTCAAGTTAGCTTTGCCACGTGTATTAAATCTAAATTCTCAAGTCTTCTCTTAATTTAGATTTATTAAATTACAGTCTCATATATTATCTAGTAAGCTTACATTTTATAAATTAAAAATACTTTTAAAAAAACAATGGCGGTTAGTCTTTATGCTTGATCATTTGAAATTCGCAACTTATTTCATCATGATGTAAAATCTATATGTTGTTGTTTTCTATTTTAGGCTCAGTTATTTAGATTGATTCAGCTTGTGTTTCATTTTGATCCTGAAGGACCTTTTTTATTTATATATGCCATCATTTCGCGTAACATGGGAGATAGGACAGTTTTGGTTTGTACACAAGTGCAGCAAAAAACCTGCAAATAGGCTTATAGATATAGAAAGTTTTTATCATGATTGTCACTAACTACTTTGATGCCCTCCCTCAAAATATTTAAGGATCAATAATCCCCCCTTTAGGGTCTTGTCAAGTCTCAGCGGTCACCAGTGCCCTTATAATGATGCCATTGATAGTTCAGCCTTCTGAATATATTCATTGATAAAATATCCTGCCCTTAATAAGCCTTTAAAATACATTACTTGATAAATTGCAAAAGAAAAAATTGAGAGATTAGCACACAGGCTTTAATATTTTGTGATTATAATTTTTATAAACAATGTTCTTGTGGCCTCAATTTAATGTATTTGAACGCATTTTAAGACAAATGTATTTTAAAAAGTTTAAATTAATTTACTTTATTTCTTTCGCAGTGATCATTATTGATTTGAAAGCTTTTAAATGCATTTATTCATTTTTGTTTCATGTTATAAAGCATAATTAGTTTAGAAATGCAATTAAAATTTTTTTTTTTAATATCTATTTCAGTGAAAAAAGCACAACTTATAGGAAATGAAGGTATGTACAGTAGTTGTCTGTGCTACATACTTTAGATTGTTTTAACACAATTTTTATTTCAAGTTAAATTATAACCCAACTAAATTCAATTTCTTGATCTGAGCAAAAGACATTGAAAAAAAAAGTTAATGACCTGTTTTTGTTTTAAATAGTAATAAAATAAAAATACAACGTTGAATAAATTTGCTTCCATCAGTATAACCTATAATATCTCAAAATTAATTTGTATTAAATTAATTTTCTGGATATATGATGGGGTTTGAACTCACAAAACACTCACAATCAGTGCTTTTTTTTTTCTGGCGGAACGCACAAGAACAGCATTCGGGCATCTTATTTTTTATTTTAGAAAAACACCACTGCTCTCAATAGAACTTTGATATATACTTGATGTATATCTTTTTTTTTTTTTTTAAATTGTGATGGTGTTGTCTTTTTTTTTATTGTTCTTTCATTTGCCATGTTTACTAATACAAACATTTCTGTTCCTGCTTATTTGGGCTGCATTTAAAAATAATGATTTCCTTTAAAATCAATTTCCAAACAGTTAACAGAAACTCCATACATTACAATTTGTGACTCACATTGCATGGGACCAGTCATTGATCCTACATTGATTATTATGTAGCCAGACAGGTTAATTTAAACAAAAAAAAAAAAAAAATTAACTTCGGGCCATCACATTTCTGTGTCCGAACTATTTGTTCATCCACAAAATAATACTGACATAGTTGAGCTGCAGTTATGGTTGGTTACACTTCATAAACCCTATTTTCTTCCTTAGACGTCTTTGCTAACCCTTTAACTTTGACTTTGTACCAGTTTTTTAATCAGTGGTGAAGTCCTCATTTTTGTAGTGTGTGTACTGTGATTAGAGACAAACGTGCGATTGAGTGAAATTTCATTGAAAATTCATATAATGGTTATATGGGAATTCTCAGGCTTATCTGGTGGGAACAGCTGGTGTAGCTGCTATCATTACCCCAGTGGTGTTTTAGGAAGAAATCACTCAGAAACTGTTAACACAGGAAACAGAGCAAGTAAGATTTCATAACATAATGCCAGGCTCACCGACAGAAATTTCGGGCCCCTGGGCAGGGCTGTCACGGGTCGCCCGTGCTGATAATAATATTTTCAAAAGTTGATTGGCCAGCTCAGTCCGGGCCCCTAAAACTCGCCGGGCCCATGGGCATTTGCCCCCCTGCACCCCCTCCCTCTCGGCGGTACTGCATATAGCTGAGAACTAATGTTTCAACTGCTGTCCCACTCAAATATTCAAATCACTCCCCCTCCCCCACATCTGCCGATGGGGCGTGGAAATAACATCTGAAACACCCCACTGATAAATTCATCATTAGATTAGAGAACAATCGCTGTATAATAATATATTATATTAATAGACCAATGAGTTAACTTGATACATGCTGTCTTGGCATGGCAGCAAATCCAAATCAGTGTCTGTCTTAGATAAGTCATGAATGACCAGATCAGCTCTTACATACCACCAGTAGATGGGGTAGAAAAATTCTCAAAGATTATATTATTATGCCCTGCCTGACAATGTCCTGATACACAGTAATAAAATATGTTAGAACTAAAGGCGGGCTGGTATGACATATTCCTTAAAGGGCTTAAATTGATTCACCCTTTGTCTTATTTCCTTTTTAAATTAATGGCATTTTGATGAAGCCCCTTTGTTTTCCTCAAGACCGGGATCCATCTTTATTACAAGGGAAATTATCTAACAAATGATTACTTAATTTATCTACTTGGCCGTCCTTCTATTGATCTATTTATGTGTCTGGCTGTATTTATTTTTAAAAGATCTACTTACTTTCTTTCTTACTCTCTGTATGTAAGCCTGACTGTAAGATATTGACGGTGCGCAATTTTGGTAGGAAATGAAAATCTTTTTGCCCAATAAAGCAGTTTATTGGCCTACCAAATTAAACTTTGGTGTGCTATGTTGAAATGTGTGTTTTCACGCACACGTAATAAAGCCTAAAGGGACCAGTAATGACCACGGAGTGTATCTTACGCCTAACACATTTTCTTACATTGTATTAATTTCATTTTCACGCAGTGCATATTCATTGTGCATAAAATATACTTGATGGCAACATTTGTAATGAGACTATATCTGAATGTGGACGCCACATTTTCCCGGAGCATGCTGGCTGGGCTGCCATATGAAAACATTTACATCCCCGGATGTTTTCGGCCGTGTCTTTATGTCACTTGGTGGAAACCGCTGTTCCATAAGTCCATTAGTAATGTATCAGAGAAGAAATCAAATCACTACATACGTTGGGTTTTTTTTTTTCTTTTTCTATTCCCTTGAGATGGTCGTTTCTACTACTTGGAATCAATACCGCCCATTTGAGTTCACTACAGCTCCATGTCTGGTAAGATTTCACCAGGTCCTTATCAATTCCACGCAAGATTTGGGTGTGGCCAGCATTCTCGTTAGTCAAACCTTAGTAACCCTGGCAACGTACTTTAGTGGCCACTTTTCTAAATTGGATGTGTGCACTTCTTGGCCACACGGTACTGGCCATTGCTTAACATCACCTTGCTGACCCTGACATATTAAAAAAAAAAACCACTTGTTACATACAGGTCGCAAATGAAACTAATTTTCTTTCTTTCACTGGGATATATCTGCTAGCGTTCGCCACATTTTCAATTCTGTAATTTCTCAATTGAGCTGCTGAGAGTCTTGTTTACAAGTGCCCCGTTTCTTATCGATGTAGTGTTCAAAGTTTTATAATCCATTTTGCTTTTTTTTTGCTTTTTTTGTTTCACTTTCCCAGTAAATTTGGCCAGAGACGCTTCCCTGGGTAACAAAGATCGGTCAGAAAAGTTTGGGATAGGGTTTAAAAACAACAACCCCCCCCCACACCTACTTCATAGTTTGTTTGTTTTTTTAAAAATCTTGTCCATTTTGATGATTGAATGAATCTATTGAAACATTTCAAGTCAGTACGTCGGGTAACAGCATTGATTTTCGTCCATGTCAGCCATGTTTTATTTCTTCTTTTTAATGCTGGAAAAATTCTGTTTCTTTTAATTAATCAGGGACTATAGTGCCTGTTTTTTTGTGTTTCTGCAGAAATAGCAGTCTGTCTGTTACTGTATCTTCTTACTTCTAATTAATGTTTCTAAAATGATCCCATTTATTGATCATAATGACCATAAATACCATACCACGATTTAATCAGTTAAATCGAGTATCGACTGTTTGCTTACTCTCATTCACGACGCCATCATTAGCAGTTTCAATGTCTTTCCTCCTGCTTAGTTCAAAGGCGTACATAAGAGAAGCACGAAAAAAACAACAACACTACAGGTATAAATAGAATTAATAAGAAATCAATATAACAGTTAAATTACATTTGCTTCCCCCAGATGCGGCCTTATGACAACGCGGGGCCTTTGGCGAGTCATGTGTGGGATATAGAACTTTAGTTTTGTTACAGCTAGCAAAGAAAAAGAAAACTTCCAGCGTAGGGCCCCCTTGGGCGTGGGATGGTCGCCACAGTTGCCACAACTAAGAGCGCCACTGCCCTCCTTCCCCCTCCCACTGACGCCATTGTAAAATAATTTTACTACAGAAAAAGCAGAAGAGCATATGTTGACTTATCTGCAGATATATTTGCACACAATGAGCTCGTTGTTTACAAAAGACTATTGTACATTTAGATTCTACTTAGTAAACGACTGGTTATCGAATTCTAGACTTGAGTTAAAGGGAGAGTGAAAGACGTTGACTAAGCAAAAACAATCAAATAAAGGAATAACGTCATTCGGCCCGCTAACTAAGGGTGCACCTTTGAAATCGATGATGGCGCCTCAGCGCCTGCAGGCAAAGTCTGTATCATTAAGATCTGCGCCCGAATAATTAGGCCAATATGGAGTGTTGAACCTGATCTGAAATCGTCTGCCCGGGCCATGATTATTTCAGATCCGAGGCGATGAATAGCTGCATTTACTCAGCGCCGAAATCTGTGGCTGGTCAATTTCTTTCAAGACTAATTAACATGACGCGACGGTGTCACTTTAAAAAAAAAACATGCGGGGCTGGAGCAACTGTACTAGTTGTTCGATAGTTAAACTAAGTGACAGTTCAATTAAAAAAAACAAACAAACAAAAGAAAACCTCAACTATTGTTCAGGACCGCCCACAGATTTCATGGGCCCACAACTGTTTTGTTTTTGTTTGTTCTGGGAGCCCACTTTTATTTGTTATTGAATCTCATCACCACAGGTGGATTTTTTTAGGTCGGTTGGAGCCCGGGCACAGAAGAACATATTTTGCCCTTAAAATAGACTATCTACCAAACGACATATATTTTACTGTAGTTGCCCCGGTCTAAATACTTCCTTGTATAGGTTATGGCTTTATTCTATCAGTTGGCATCTCTGTGTTACTGTGTACATTAAGTCTTATTAGCTAGTTTAAACAAAAAAAAATTACATCAGTTTCCATTTTTCTTCTATCGAGTTAAGACAGACATCTTCTGCTAAAAAATTACCTTACTGTGGTAGTTACAAGAGTTTGCTCCTTTTGCTGCTGCCAACCCAGTCGATCTATGTTGATTGTTTTTTTTTTTGGTCATGTGTTCTTCAGAGGTGGCATTTTATAGCATTTCACACGCAAGCTGACTGGAGTTGTCTTTTCTTTGGGGCTGTGTCATGCGACGTAGAGATCAAAAGGTCATGGGAATCATCACTACCAGCGCCATGTTTAATGTATCACTATCGACACCAGAGGGATGGGACAGTCCTCACTATAGTTTGGTCTGTCAAGGCGCGTGTGTGTCGGTATAAATAAATGTAATAATGGAAATGTCACACATTTGTGTGTCTCATTAATTCCCCAGTCACTGGGGGAGAGTCATGATGTGATAAGTTGCATTGCACAAATATATTTTTTTTACCACTCCAGCTTACTGCGAGTATAGATGATAGAGATGGTATCAGATGGTGTTATCACATGCTTTGTGACAGTAGGAATAGCTACATATTCATTGGGTGTGTGTGTGTGGGGAGGGGGTCTGTCTGATATTAAAAGAAATACTTGCACCACAACTTTGCACGTAATTGCCTTAATGTCATAGGCAATGTAACATTCGGAATAACTAAAGACATCGCTTTTGTCTGTGTAGTGGACACTATATTGGTCTCAACATCAGCTGTCTGTGTAGTGGACACTATATTGGTCTCAACATCAGCTGTCTGTGTAGTGGACACTATATTGGTCTCAACATCAGCTGTCTGTGTAGTGGACACTATAGTGGTCTCAACATCAGCTGTCTTTGTAGTGGACACTATATTGGTCTCAACATCAGCTGTCTGTGTAGTGAACACTATATTGGTCTCAACATCAGCTGTCTGTGTAGTGGACACTATATTGGTCTCAACATCAGCTGTCTGTGTAGTGGACACTATATTGGTCTCAACATCAGCTGTCTGTGTAGTGGACACTATATTGGTCTCAACATCAGCTGTCTGTGTAGTGGACACTATATTGGTCTCAACATCAGCTGTCTGTGTAGTGGACACTATATTGGTCTCAACATCAGCTGTATGTGTAGTGGACACTATATTGGTCTCAACATCAGCTGTCTGTGAAGTAGACACTATAACCACGGGTATTGAGAAGCTGCACATACCCATATGAAATCTTCAATTAAACGACTATTTATCAAAACTTTAAAAAATGTACTCTCAAATTGTATTTATCTGATTCGAAATTTGTAAAATACTTTAGGATTCGCTTTTTAGCTGACTAAACTTGTTCTAACAAAGTGTTTGAACGAATTTAATAGTTGCTTCAGCTGGCTTTGTCGCACACGTTCCAGTATGTATTTATAATCGGCAGTTGATGTATCAAACATGTAATATCGTTTTACTTGGTTAAACTAGCAGTTTAAAACATCGGGGTGGGTTTTCTCAACAGTGCTCATGTCTGATGCCGACATGAAAAAGGGAAAAGATAATGTGATTTGGAAATCTTAAGATTCTGCAGAAATATTTATGGCTTTATCATAAAAAAGGATTACCATATGAACAGACCACAGAAATAATGACGTCATTATAAGAATCTTTGCATATGGTCAGACAACGGCTAGAGTGACACACTTCCAGACAACTGTCTGTTAGCGATCGATGCCAATAATGGCCAGAATTATCCCGTGACAAATGTTTGCCCCGTTGGCCTCTCCTGTTTTCTCTTCACTTCTTACACTCACTAAACATGGTCATTTAGGCCAGCTCTCCCCATCGGACTCGTTGTCTTGTTCAAATGTACCAGTTCTGACAATAGCAGCAACTAAAGCATAGTTCGCTTGTTCAAATGTACAAGTTCTGACAATAGCAGCACCTAAAGCATGGTTCGCGTATTCAAATGTACAAGTTTTGACTATAGCAGCAACTAAAGCATGGTTCGCTTGTTCAAGTGTACACGTTCTGAAAATAGCAGCACCTAAGGCATGGCTCGCTTGTTCAAATGTACAAATTCTGACTATAGCAGCAACTAAAGCATGGTTCGCTTTTTTAAATGTACAAGTGTACAAGTTCTGACTATAGCAGCAACTAAAGCATGGTTCGCTTGATCAAATGTACAAGTTCTGACAATAGCAGCAACTAAAGCATGGTTCGATTGTTCAAATGTACAAGTTCTGACAATAGCAGCACCTAAAGCATGGTTCGCTTGTTCAAATGTACAAGTTCTGACAATAGCAGCAACTAAAGCATGGCTCGCTTGTTCAAATGTACAAATTCTGACTATAGCAGCAACTAAAGCATGGCTCGCTTGTTCAAATGTACAAATTCTGACTATAGCAGCAACTAAAGCATGGCTCGCTTGTTCAAATGTACAAATTCTGACTATAGCAGCAACTAAAGCATGGCTCGCTTGTTCAAATGTACAAATTCTGACTATAGCAGCAACTAAAGCATGGCTCGCTTGTTCAAATGTACAAAT
Source organism: Bulinus truncatus (assembly GCA_021962125.1). Taxonomy (NCBI): domain Eukaryota; kingdom Metazoa; phylum Mollusca; class Gastropoda; family Planorbidae; genus Bulinus; species Bulinus truncatus. The sequence goes on along the minus strand of JAGDYQ010000100.1, from coordinate 3,782,143 downwards.
TCTGACTATAGCAGCAACTAAAGCATGGCTCGCTTGTTCAAATGTACAAATTCTGACTATAGCAGCAACTAAAGCATGGCTCGCTTTTTTAAATGTACAAGTGTACAAGTTCTGACAATAGCAGCAACTAAAGCATGGTTCGCTTGTTCAAATGTACAAGTTCTGATAATAGCAGCAACTAAAGCATGGTTCGCTTGTTCTAATTTACTAATTCTGACAATAGCAGCAAATGAAGCATCGTTTAACTGTTCAAATGTACATGTTCTGGCATTTAGCTCAGCCCAATGTCATCTATTTACCGAAGCTTGCGAATAATTGTTGTCTTCTACTCATAAGCTCATATATAAAACAATTTGATTTTTGTGTGATATTCATCTTCATTTAGAAAGGATGTGAGTGAGAACTAGACCATTCACTGCACCATCCATTGCAGCTGTTCGTTTATGTTGTGTAGCCTCCCCTTAAAATCAATAGTTGCAAACTTTGATAGATTAGCACTTTATTTTTCTTAAATCATGACAAACATGATGAATTTCTAATTTTCTTTTATCTATCTGTGTAAAAGGTTTATCCGCACCGCTTACTGTCTTTGTTGTTTTTTTTTTTCTTTTTATCTGAATGTTTTGAACATTTTTAACAAAAAAATTCGCCAGATATTCTGTCCGTACAAAATTAAACAAAACAAATTCGTAAATTTTTCTGTCGTTTTTAAAGATGTAAAATATAGTGTCTGTCACATAAACATCTGATATTTAGATCGATGTTTAGTTTGTCTATTACATAAGCAGCCGATATTTTTAGTCAATCTGCATATAGGCCTAATATAATACCGCAATACTTTTTTTTTAATTCACGCTTCAGGCCGTGTCGTATCTTTAGGTAGTGTCTTGAACTGAAATGCTTGTTAACTATCAATTTGATTAAACTCGATGAAAGTTTTCAACGTGACAGCCGTATGGTGAATAAGAATTGAGGATGTGATTAAAAATAACCTTTGTGTTGCTGTACTTTTATTTCTGGCGGTAAAAAAAATACGCTAATTTTAATTTCAGGAGTAAATACTTCTCCTTGCTTAAGTAATAGTATACTTGTCATGTCTAGTTAAGCTGAGTCAGCCTGTTGCCCTGTTCACTGGACTCTTATGTTCATTTTTACTGTTTCAGAGCGATTTAACATCTATGTGACGCTGAAACTTCAAAATGTAAAGTCTACAACTATCCAAGTCAAGGGCAATAACCCAAGTTGGGAGCAAGATTTTCTATTGTAAGTACTGGTACATTTTGTTCCATAGTTCACTGTAAAGTAGGTACATTTTTATGGGTCCGCTTTATATTTGGGAGGGATGGATTCAGTATTTTTTAAATATATATATATATATATATAATATATAAAGGTTTCATAAACATTTTCAATATTTCTACTTAGGAATGTGATTGTTCTGGTGAAAAAAATTATTTTTTTTTTTTAATATTTAAAAATCGACCGAACCCGTTTGTTATATAGCTTGGCACCCAAAATGGCGTCGTTAAGTGCATAAACATTAGTAAGGGGGGGGGATGGGCCAGGGCACGTTTCTTCAAAATTAACTCATTTTTTTTTTATTAAAATGCTATAATCTAATGCAAACATGAAATACGTTTATAATAGTTAAAATTTTTCTCCCAAAATTTGGTGTATATATATATATGTGTTTGTAAAATCCATCTCCAGCTCATCCAAAGAGGATCCACTTTTCTTTTTAACATTTGTACATGATTACACATGCTGTTGTTTTTCCAAATGTGAATTAATGATTTAATATTATTTTGTTTTTATTGATGAAAGTTTATTTAACTTTCTTTTTTTTTCATTAAGTTTCGTAAACTTTGACCTTTAAATGGAATTCAAATGCTTTTTGAACACTTTGAGATTTTGTAGTGACATTTTACTTGTGTTTGCTTACATCCATTGGCTCAACTTGTACGTAATCGCTACAAACAAACAAAAGAAAAAAGATATAGTTTACGAAAAAAAAACCGACCGGAAAGAAATTTTGTGTTGACCTATGTTAGATAGTGACCAGTCCAGTCCCTAGTGGACGTTAAGGTCCTTTATGTTGCGGTTGAAATAACCATCAAGCGAAGGGGGGTGGCTGCTCCGTTCCCAGAATTCCCAGAATAGTGGGGCGAGCTTGTCATTTAAACCTTATAGTTCCACCCTTACAGGGAAATATTTCTAAATGTGTAGTCCCTGTAATCAGATCGCCATCAGAACGTGAGGACCATTGATCAGTGCTGTTGTATAACCAACACTTGTGTCCCGGCTGCTAAACTTTCTCCGACACAGAGGGGGTTGGCACCACCCACATTAGTGAATAACGAATGGGTGTGTGTGTGGGGGGGAGGTACTTAAGCGTTATACCATGTCCTAGCAGTGTTTTCTTTTGTTTAAAAAAAAAAGTAGCTTTATTTTGGATATTTCGATGACACTTAATACAGTTATTCCGGCTGACACCCAAGTAGGCCGATGTGTATATAGTTTAGGCGTGGGCTCAATGTCTACGTTCCTAGCGTCGTCGATTGATCTTTACTGTACCAGGGATAGGTGTGTAGGTCTAGTGCATCGCGTGAATCTATTTCTGTACTGGTGGGTGGAAGTTTCCCACCCCCCCTTGGGGGTTTTTTGCCCCCCCCCCCCCTTTCCATTCCTATGCCTCTGATAATGTACCCTCTTCCCTTCTTTCACCCGACTTCAATCCATCGTTTGTTTTGTATACACAGTCGGTGATAAATTTGTCTCTAAATTAGTACATCTAGTAAAAATGTTGTACCTGTTGATGGAATGAAAAAATCCCTTCTGTACCTATCACATTTGGTCAATTTGTTAGTGCGTCGTTACAATGCATGTACAGTGCACATTCTAACTAGTTAATCTTGCAAAATGTTTCACCGTTGGCCGCTAAACATAATGAGTTCAGGCCCTTTTGTTTTCAGAGCAACTTGGCTGATTCTTTTAGAGCGAATAGCACTACATTAAAAATGTCACCAGACCAATGTATTGTCATGCTGTATATTTCTCCTATTGATCTGGCTGGCTGCATATTATGACTTTAAGTAATCGCTGTTTTATTTTATTTTTTTTTTTTAAATATGGGTGTGAAAGTTGACGACCTAGTTTAATTCCGGTTCTTGACATTAGGTGGTATGGAAATAAAGGTGTATGTATGTTGTGCAAGCCACACACAGTCCCAGATTAAAATACAGCTACTCGACATAAGTTGGTTTGAAAATAAAAGTGTATGTATGTTGTGCAAGCCACACACAGTCCCAGATTAAAATACAACTACTCGACATTAGGTGGTATGAAAATAAAGGTGTATGTATGTTGTGCAAGCCACACACAGTCCCAGATTAAAATACAGACACTCGACATAGTTGGTTTGAAAATAAAAGTGTATGTATGTTGTGCAAGCCACACACAGTCCCAGATTAAAATACAGCTACTCGACATTAGGTGGATGAAAATAAAGGTGTATGTATGTTATGCAAGCCACACAATCCCTATTATGCACTGGGCTCTTTACTTACATTTCATTATATTTTTTTTTAAATTGCTTAATTATGTACGTTGTGGGCAAACTATTTAACTTTGATCTGACTCCTTAGTGCAGGAAAGTCAATTAACATTGTATCAAAGAACCAAAATTAAAAGGAATCAAAATGAGTGTTTGGTGGCTAGTACCTCCCTTATACCTAGTATATAGCATTCATGCCTGAATTTTATTTTTTTATATTTTCGGCGTGCTTGGAAATGTTCTAACCTGTCAAGTCTGGCACAGTGTGGTAGTTGCCATCACTGGTCTAGTTGCCATCACTGGTCTAGTTGCCATCACTTGTCTAGTTGTCATCACTGGTCTAGTTACCATCCCTGGCCTAGTTGCCATCACTTGTCTAGTTACCATCCCTGGTCTAGTTGCCATCGTTGGTCTAGTTAGCATCACTGGTATAGTTGTCATCACTGGTCTAGTTACCATCCCTGGTCTAGTTGTCATCACTGGTCTAGTTAGCATCACTGGTATAGTTGTCATCACTGGTCTAGTTACCATCCCTGGTCTAGTTGCCATCACTTGTCTAGTTGTCATCCCTGGTCTAGTTGCCATCGTTGGTCTAGTTAGCATCACTGGTATAGTTGTCATCACTGGTCTAGTTAGCATCACTGGTCTAGTTGCCATCCCTGGTCTAGTTGCCATCGTTGGCCATCACTGGTCTAGTTACCATCCCAGGCCTAGTTGCCATCACTGGTCTAGTTGTCATCACTGGTCTAGTTACCATCCCTGGTCTAGTTAGCATCACTGGTCTAGTTGTCATCACTGGTCTAGTTACCATCCCTGGCCTAGTTGCCATCACTTGTCTAGTTGCCATCACTTGTCTAGTTGCCATCCCTGGCCTAGTTGCCATTACTAGTCTAGTTGCCATCACTTGTCTAGTTGCCTCACTGGTCTAGTTTCTATCCCTGGACTAGTTGCAATTACTGGTTTAGTTTCCATCCCTGATTTAGTGGTTATAAACAGTTGTGTGAACAATATTTGGAATATGAATAGGCTTTTACCCTATCATTGCACGACTCATTCGATGCCTATTATATTTTGAAACATTCCTCCAGTCACTCAGTTCTGTATGTGGAATCAAGAATCTTTTATCCAACTGTGATATTTTCAAGCATTCCTTCAGGTCTTTTAGTTCTATATACTGGAATCGGGAGTCTTTTATTGAATTTAAATATTTGCAAGAATTCCTACACAACTAAATTGTTCTTAAAAGTTGGCCATTGTTTTATTTTCACAGCCTGCAACAGCATTGAAGAGTTGTTATAAATCAAATCCCAGAAACCGTAGTACGCGCGCATTTCGCAATTGATGCCTTCTTTTTTTTAAAAAAAAACTCTATCTGTTTTTCTATAATCGTTTCAAATAGTTGGTGGGCGAGATGAAGAACATTGGTGTCACTTTTGATTGTGTAATAGCTCAAATTAGAATCACTGACAGGGTTTACATTTCATAGTTGGCAGTCGGGGACATCGCAGGATGGTTTCTTTGTTGGTTTTGTAATAAATAATATTATCTTCAATTATGAAATATACCGACAGAAAATGTGTTTTCGTGATCACGATGACTTTAATCTGACTACAATGCATATTGATTGTGTATTGTTGTGCATAAATTCTTGAGTTCGTGTTTTGCTGATTCCATGGGCCATTGTGTTTTGGGGCGGTTGGTCGCTAACTACTTTTGGGGGTTCTCTCGCAAACTTTTCTTGGGGGTGTGGGGGATTTAAATGTTGAAAATTTGTAATATCCTTAGTACAACATACCATTCTATTCTGGCATTTAAGGTTTTTCATTTCCCGTAGTTTTGCTAATGCCGAGTTTAAACTGACTCTTTTCCCGGGAATTCTCGGTATAAAAATGGAGAAAATAGGAATTTGTTTTTTTTTACAGTATACTATTTTATACGATCTTCCTAATAGTGTCAAAAATGCTTTGTATTTCCCAACAAATAAATTCCCAATTTTTATAAAGGAACGGAAATAATGTTTATGACGAAAAGTCATATTTTATTAATAAAAAATCGGAGGGGGGTAGATAAGACTCAACAAAAATCAATCAATATTACTGAGTATAAAACGATACATTTATCAGTTCATCTTGCTCTTATCAGAGAAATGCAGTGGAGAATTCCCTTTTCCGATTCATATCAACGAACAGAAAGGTGTATGATAAAACACTTAGGTTTGAGCAATGTCTTAATACATCTGGGGTTTTGTTCAGGAGTCTTTAATACATTTGGTGGTTTGTTCAGCAGTGTCTCAATGCACGTGTGGGTTTGTTTAGCAATGTCTAAATGCATTATTGTTTCCTTTTTTTTTTCACACGATTTTGAGGGCCTACAACTCGGAATGTTGATTTTTTTTTTTTGAGTACAAACAACAACAGTGAATCGGGAACAGTTCAGGTCTATTCTTATACAGTCAGTAATGATGAATTAATTTTATGATGAACATTAAAGGAAACCATTGTCTCTGAAGATCCATATAGTGAATTATCGATGTTTGCATTATACTGTAAACGGCTGTGTTGACTCGTTTGTTTTAAGTGCCACTTTTACTGTGTATTTAGTATATTGTCAGCCTAGGATTCTTTCACTTTGTAGCCACTCGTTCTATTATAGATATGTCTAAATACAGACGCCTTTAAACTTCGTACGGTAGTATTGATAACAGAGGCACTTGGGTTGCTGTAAATACGGCAATATTTATTACAAAACATAGTACATAACATGAAATATAGTTCAACATCAATTTTACTAAGTCCAATAACTTCACTAATCTACCTCTGACCACTCTCTGCTCTATGTAGAATCTACCTGTCCCCAAGCTCTCTATACACTCTCTCACGCCCCATAAGGTTTGGGGCACCCACTTGTTGGATTGGCTGGTTAAAAATACTAATCTCTATCTATCTATCTATCTATCTATCTATCTATCTATCTATCTATCTATCTATCTATCTATCTATCTCTCTATCCATATACATATACGAACGGACGGACTATAGAAGTTAATAGATAGATAGATAAGAAGTAGATAGATAGATAGATAGATAGATAGATAGATAGATAGATAGATAGATAGATAGATAGATAGATAGATAGATAGATAGATAGATAGATAGATAGATAGATAGATAGATAGATGAGACTAACAATTAAATAGCTAATTAGTAAACAGTCGCGGGGGGAGGGGGGAAATATTGATTTTCAGCTTGATCCGATGCCAGTCGGTTATGTTTTATGTCTGCTGTAACTTTTGGACTTCCTGTATCGTGTTCGTTCCTCCCTTCCCCTTTCTGGTATGCTAAAAACTTGTGAGAGCAAGACATAATGCATGCGCCTGTTGTAAGGAGTTTTTAATCATCGCATTAGACACGACTTATTGATCTTACAACCTCTTATGTCATTATCTTTCAATGTTTCCTTTTTTTTCCCCCTTCACAGTCTGATATTTCCGTTTATTTTGTTTTTGAAGTCAAAGTGTTGAAGTTTCCTATAATGTTTTGATGTTTTCTGGAAGACAAAAGCTAGAAAAAAAAATGAAGTGGCATATATCTTGAATTGTGTCCATCGCTATGGACATACAATGTCTTAATGGTCACCGTAGCTTGAAAGACCTTTCTTTTCTTTTGAGAAATTTAAATAGATTACTTTCATAAACTCTTTGTGTTAATAATTTCTGTTTAAACTTTTCTCGTGTATTTTTTATTATTTGTTTAAACTTTTAAGCTTTTTATTTGCCTTTAGAAAAAAAATCTGTTTGTTTTGAATCTTTTTCTTTAACTGAATGTACGCTGTCGATTCTCGATGTATAAATACTGCATGAATAATTTTAACTGAAGCGCCCGTCCACCGTGTCTGATGTAATCGTGCAATTCTGTTGTTCCTACGTTGTCGTGTAAAACGTTTCTTTTGTCTCCGGCTGCTGCTGCTGAACGCATCTAGAACAATGTACATTTTTGAATGCGAGCCCTGTGTTCGCGTGCGTTTGCGTGTGTTTGTTTTATTAGTTGTTGATTGGTTGTTGCTGCTGTTGTTGTTGTTGTTTTTAATACCTGGATGGCAATGTTTGTTTATTAATGGTTCACTGAAATATATTACTAAAGTAGTTTTAACGAAATGTTCTCTGAATGCTCCAGGTCAGTGGTCCCCGACCTTTTTTTCTCGCCACGGACCGGTCATCGTTTGATACTTTCACCGCGGCCCGATGGAAAGGGGCTGGGGCGTCGATTATTTCCCGCCCATGGAAAGTCCCACAATCCCGAGAGAAATACACCACAGTAGATAAAAAGGAAATAATTTAAGGGCGGCCCATTACCATTTGATCCACAGACCGGTTCCGGCCCCGGGGGTTGGGGACCACTACTCTAGGTACATACACATAGTGTGTGGCAGTCTTATTTTGGCGCATTAAAAGATTTTTTTTAAATCTTAGGTTCATACAAATTATCCTATCCCCCCAATACGAGTCGTATAATAGTGAAACAGCTTGGTCACAACATGTGTAAACGGTTGGATGATGAGAAGCTTGGTCACAACAGGTATAAACGGTTGGATGTTGAGAAGCTTGGTCACAACAGGTATAAATGGTTGGATAATGAGAAGCTTGGCCACAACAGGTATAAACGGTTGGATGTTGAAAAGCTTGGTCACAACAGGTTTGGATGTTAAGAAGCTTGGTCACAACAGGTATAAATGGTTGGATGATGAGAAGCTTGGTCACAACAGGTATAAATGGTTGGATGATGAGAAGCTTGGTCACAACAGGTATAAATGGTTGGATAATGAGAAGCTTGGCCACAACAGGTATAAACGGTTGGATGTTGAAAAGCTTGGTCACAACAGGTTTGGATGTTGAGAAGCTTGGTCACAACAAGTATAAATGGTTGGATGATGAGAAGCTTGGTCACAACATGTGTAAACGGTTGGATGATGAGAAGCTTGGTCATAACAGGTATAAATGGTTGGATAATGAGAAGCTTGGTCACAACATGTGTAAATGGTTGGATGATGAGAAGCTTGGTCACAACATGTATAAATGGTTGGATGATGAGAAGCTTGGTCACAACATGTATAAATGGTTGGATGATGAGAAGCTTGGTCACAACATGTGTAAACGGTTGGATGATGAGAAGCTTGGTCATAACAGGTATAAACGGTTGGATGATGAGAAAGTCGAATTAAACAGTGGGTGGTGTTCAGTTTTTCAACTGAAGCTTATACAAATTATCAAAATACGGAAAGAGAATGACGTTAGGAAGGGTGGTTATTATATTGTACTGCCACGTCAAACTCCCACAGAACTCACATAGGTAGCTATTGTACTGTACTGCCAGATTAAACTCGCCTAGGTAGCTATTAAGCTGTACTGTCAAGGGAAACTCCTGTTGTATTTGAAAACACGCTGGTTCGACCACCAGTTTAAATGTGTGGCATTAAAAACAAACCATACATCCTGTTTAGTTTATTTATGGATATTTTCATTATTGGTTAGGTTGCACTTTTTTTTCTGTCCGTCTGTCCGTCATCACCCTAGATCTCAAAAACCATAAGTCCTAGACCCATGATGTATATATCATTTTGTAGGTCTTGGCCTGCCAAGAAATGACTTTTTTCCATTTCGCGATCTGACCTCTGAGGGCCGAAAAAGGGGACGTATTAAGTACCGTTTTTTACTATATAAGCTATATTAATAAAGAAGCGCTATATCTCAGCAACTATAAGTCTTAGACCCATGATGTATATATCATTTTGTAGGTCTTGGCCTGCCATGTGTACATCAAAAGTTCGTTTCGCGATAGGACCTCTGAGGGCCGGGCTTCAGGGCTCATAATGGGCTTATATATTATATATACACCTTGTACGTTTAATAGCCCGTTCATTTGGTGCGAAATACTGCAGCACGTAGTTTCACCAAGATTTATTAAGAAACTCATCAAATGAAATAGTAAGCTTGTGTTCTGAGTTTAATTGAAAGTATCAGAGCTATGCAATAATTGACGGAGTTTTCGGACGATTAAATGACTATAATTTCGAATGTTTTCAATTATGAGTCCTATTTCAGTAACCACAAACCACTTGTAGTTAGATTTAAGAGAAAATAATTTTTTTTCAAATATAAAGAAACGTCTTTATAAATTTTTATTTACAGATATATGCATTACACAATTGAATTTATAAACATTTCCAAAATTTACAAATATTTACTGAAAGATAGCATACGTACTGATACATAACATGAAAATGCGCTAACACGTCCTGTGTCCAGAATGGAACAGGCTTAATTGCTTGTTTTATATTTTGTTCACAAGTTTCAACCGCTTTAAATTATGACTATGTGTACATGTTTTCAGCAATGGGGTGCGTGTCTTTCAGCAAATAGTGCGTGTATTTCAGCAATGTTTGTGTGTGGAAGAACTCCACGATTGCTTTGCATACTCCAACCGTGCGTGTATGTGTGTAAAACCAAAGTTTCTTTGAACAGCGCTTCACTATCGGTAATTCTCTTGTTATTGTGATACAAATCGATTCAAGATATAACTACTTTTGAAGTGGGTTTTAATCAGGTTTCTGATTTTTTTGTTTTTTCTGCTCGGGTTGGTCCAGCGGTGAGCAGATAATAAGAACTTTGGCTCACTCCTTGTTATAAAACAAACTGGGTTTTTTTTGTGTTGTTGTGTTTTTTTAAATGTGAAGTGACATGATCGTTAGTGATATTTGCTGATGTTGTTTTGTTATGAACTGTTCTATTTCATTGTCATACATTATTTACATTGTTGTTGTTTTAAGTTAATTGAACATAACAGAAAAATGTTTGAGCCGATAACCTGATATAACCAGTGCAACGTCTCTGTAAGGGCCAGCCACTAATGTTCCCAGTGTATTTTCTCTCGTTGATCAGACGGACGGTGCCAAGTCTTCGTAGAGTTTTATCGTCCAAAGTTTTATTTTTACAACCTACAATCAATTTTTTTATTTTTTAAATTCTCTATGACAACTTTTTTTTCTAATTTTGAACACAAAGCTAAAAGCTAAATTCATCGTTTTGACATATTAGAATGAGCTAATAAATAGATCATTGACATATAATAAAAGAATGAGTCTAATAGTCTGTTCTTCACTTAGATCACTCACATATAGCTCTGACGTTTAGATCACTCACGTATAGTTCTGACGTGTAATCCACTCACGTATAGTTCTTATGTTTAGATCACTCACGTATAGTTCTGACGTGTAATCCACTCACGTATAGTTCTGACGTTTAGATCACTCACGTATAGTTCTGACGTTTAGATCACTCACGTATAGTCCTGACGTTTAATCCACTCACGTATAGTTCTGACGTTTAGATCACTCACGTATAGTTCTGACGTTTAGATCACTCACGTATAGTTCTGACGTTTAGATCACTCACGTATAGTTCTGACGTTTAGATCACTCACGTATAGTTCTGACGTTCAAGCCGCTCGACTTTTCCCCCTTTAAAAGTTGTCGGTTTAAAAAAAAAACAACAATTGTCAATTATACAGATTGAAAAAATGCTGTTCCGTTCTTCATTTTTCTTCATTATTGGGCATCAATTTATGAAATAATTCCAGCATGACTTATTCTCAATTAGGCTGCATTAGGCTCTGTTGGTTTTTTTTAAGCGATGACACAGTGGAGAGGCCGTTTCATTGGCCCATTGACCTTTTCTATTAAAATGGAACGAAACAATAATGTTAGCCTCGTTGTGTATTACACTAGGCGACATTTCTGCCATTCACGGCCATTTCTGTCATCCACAGCCATCTCTGGCAGATTAAGAATCGTCAGCCGCTGGGTATGATGTCATGATGCTTGATTGACAGCTTCTGCTCTATATTTTTTTCTATATCGAAAGTACCTGACCTAATTTCTTGAACTAGATTGTTCACGCCTTCTTAGAAGCATTCCGAACAAGAAGGGTCTGTTCGAGAAAAAAAGTGGACACAGAGAATAAGTTAACGAATGCTAATCCCTAACCAGGCTTGCGGAGCCGAGGAGCCGGGAGCCGCTACATTTTGCTGGAGCCGGAGCTGAAAAAATCTGGCTGCTCCACGGCTCCCAAATGCTTTTTTTTACAGCTGAATTTTTTTTTTTTAGCTTTAAAATTCCAAATTTGTTTGATTGTTTGCCTCCTACAATTTGAAATGTTATTTTTACGAACGCCACAACAGTAACAGCGTTTAAATGATAGCGTGCACGCACATCACCACAAGAAATCTTTAACGGGGAATCATTTTGTGTTCGTTTTAAATCTTGTTTACCCTCCGAAATGTTTTTAATGGCATGTTATTTTGTTATATATAAAGTTAAAACAGTTTTATTTCATAGAATAATTGTATCAATCATTTAAAATAAATTTTTATTAAGACGGCCTCCTTGCCCCCCCCCCTCCCCCGCACGCTACGGGCCTGCTATGGGGGTGAACGCGACAAAATTTGCATAACTTTTTATCAGCGGCATGTTTGCGTGGCGCAATTACAAAAATTTTTGTCTCGTGTGATACTATCTTAATTGGGTGCCGGAGCCGTCAAATTTGTGGGAGCCGGAGCCATAAAAAAATTTGGCGGCTCCGCAAGCCTGTCCCTAACCTTTCAAAATAGTTCGTTTATTATGATGTTAAGGACTACATTGAACTAGGTCAGACCAGGTAACCTCCCCTCAAAGTAAAAACCCATTGCCTACTGAAAATTGACAGGCTTTCGTAAACAACGCTATTGATTTCCTGTTCAATCGTAATCCACCAGCTTGCATTGTAATTTTTTTTTTACCATAATCCAAGTTCTTAATATTTCTTTAACTAATTAATTAACTTGCTGCCAACATTTTCTTTTCTTTTTTTAATTAATAAATATTGAAAGAAATGAACACTATTTTTAAAGAAATTTCTGTTGTATGTTACTTGTGGGTTTTTTTCAATTGCGAATGGAATATTTACTTAGTTAGGGCACGTAACAGAGGTGTCTGCGATCTTCTAAATACAGTTTTTACCATTCATAGAGTCTTACAGATGTAAGATAATACCTGCACATAATATTTGCCATAATATTTTAAACAAAGTAGACAAAATTATATTTATTACATGCAATTTATTGTCATTTGTGCATTGCTGATAATGTAGTGAAGCCACGATAGAGTGAAGTCGCGATAGATTAAAACCGTGATACAGTGAAGCCTTGATAGAGTAAAACCGTGACACATTGAAGCCGCGATATAGTGTAGAGGGAAGTCGCTAGATTAAAATCGCGATATAGTGTAGCCACGAATGTCGAAGCGCGATGTGGCTAGGTCGAGGGGGGGGGGCCCTCTTCGGGTTTTTTGATTGTAGGTTGCGTCTTTTTGATAGTAGGAGCGGCCTCAACAAAAACCCTAGGATAGAGACACAAAACTTTGGGGCCCCTTAAAAACCGGGAAAAAGCCAAATTTAAAATTTTGCTCCTTCCTCCTCAAAAGTTGCCAACCCTGGGGCAGGTCCAACTATACACTGTAAGATATTCTAGAGTTTCTAAAGCCGGTTCTACCTTTCCATCGATGTTTTTACCTTCTTTTTTATTTTATTTCTTCCACTTTTATCTGCCACCTTGTCTGTTTTCAGATGAGTTAGGGCATTTTTTTTTATAGATTTACTTTCAATAAATCACACATTGCATTCAAACAAACACTTTGGTCTTCGCACGGGCTCTTGGGCTTATGTTTCGAGTTCTGTGTTTTAGTTTAAACGTGGAGGTGTCAAGTTAGATTAATGTCTGCCTCTTTTAATTTGGTTGCTCACTCCTTTTGACACAACTCAATAACCAATCGAACAAGATGTGTTGTGAACACGACGATTCACTACATAAATGTACATAATAATGCAATAAGTCCATAAATGAAAACACTTCTAAAAGTCCACAATAATTCACTATGCCTCAACCCTGACTAACTAACGATCTCGTAACTATTCTCGTCACTCTCTTAACTCCTGTCCCTAACTAACTAATGTCCGAATCCAGTCGTATTTATACCCTAACTTCCGTGCCTTAAATTACCCTAAATACGTTACAGTTCTCCTTCAGTATTGTCCTTACTATCTAATCTTTCTAAGGAGCGTCACCTGGTCGTCATTGTTAACCCTACACTAGCGTGTCCGACGTGGCCTCGCGGTCTACTTCTAGTTCAGAGGTTTTCAACGTGTGGTCCGCGGACCCCTGGGGGTCCGCGAGGAGCTTCAAAGGGGTCCGTGGGCAAGTTAAGGAAAGTAGGGATTTTTCTTGTATAAAGCAGTGCTCGATTTAAGAAAAACCAGTGCTGGGGATGAAAAAAAAATTTCTGCAGAGCCGGGGATAAATGTCTATGATTTCATCCCCGGCTGGGATATATTAGCTAAAGCAGAGCCGGGGATGACAGGTCTCAGTGCATCCCCGGCGATAAATCGAGCCCTGGTATAAAGTATTGCTTGGTTTGGTTGATTAGTTAGCTTTTAGCTAAACAAAAAAAATACTAGCTATGCCAATGTTTCAGGCACAGACAACAATGTGTAGAATTGAAAACTTCGCCGGTATTTCCTTATATTTTCGTCTGAAGTCTGAACAGGAGTGTGTATTGTTGATAAATAGTCTGGTTAATCATTGGTTACAATTATTATAAGCTTAGATTGGCCTAGAAATAATCTTCGACAAAATTTTTTGATATCGAAATCGCTGGTATACACTTCGCATGTTAATTTAAAATGACACCCACAGATTGTTTTGGTTGGAAGTAAATTTTTAATATAAAAATAGGCCAGAGCGATAATTGGAATTTTTTGCTAATGCATCGATGAAATGAAACGGTGCGAAAATCTAGCGATGAACCTATTGTACTGTTCTGTTTTCATGTGAACTGCTTATGTGACAAATACTTTTTTTTTTAAATGTTAGTAAACAATTCAAAATATTTGATAAGATTTGTATTTGCTCTATTATAGTAGTCAATTTAATTTTAAAATGTGAGTTTCCTTCATCAGAATGTGAAATATGTTTACAGATAATTACCTCATCTAACCCTCCAAACTTTGTTTCTAATTTTTTTCCCTGTGAGATCTGAGTCAACTGGACTAAACTGTTGTTGGTCTTCGTGCGTCGTATTTGGTTGGTTGCATGACGTATAGCGCGTTCCAAAAAACCTCACACAATTACAGAAGAGCTAATTATACCGGCAGCAGTCGACAATGCGAAGTCGTTATAGGAAAGAAATACAGTTAAAAATTGAAAGCCATTCCGCTGTCCGATAACAGTAAGCAGACGAATCGCCGACATGTCTGAGGATGTTCGCTGCCAGCATATCAGATCCGCAATTCAGCTTTAAGAAAGTTCAAACATTGTGAATGCAGCCCAATTGTTGGTTTACGTTTGATACTGCTGAGAAGTTGAAATCGTGGAAGACTTTTTGTTCTGTAAGTCGCTGCACAACCGGTGAAGAACTTTTTCATGTACTTGATTCATTTTTTTGAAGAATCAGGACTGACCTGGACACAATGTATTTGCATGTGCACGGATGGCGCTTCTGTGATGACTGGTCATAAGCCTGGTTTAGTCGCACGAGAGAAACAAGCAGCGCGTCACAAAGCATCAACCCACTGCGTGATTCACAGCGAGGCCTTGGCGGCAAAGGACATAATGAAGATCTTGCTGTATATATTACAATTGTTACCTTCATCAAAGCCAGGTACTCAATCACCGTTTGTTTGAAAACATGCGCCGCGAAATGGAAGCCGAACACAAGCATTTATTGTTTCACACGGAACTCCGGTGGCTATCTTGCGGTCGCGTTGTTCAGCGTGTTTATGATTTACGAGACGAGATGCCATTTTTCTAAACCAGCAAAACGAATGGATGGCACACTTTTTTAAAGACGAGACATGGGTTGCCTTACTAGCTTATCTTGCAGACATTTTAAACAGTTAAAATCTGTCATTGCAAAGATCTCGTCGATGCCTTCCAGAGGGGAAGATTTGAAGAAGGCACCTATGATATGTTTCCGTTGTTGGCTGACTTTCTGAAAGTGAACAGTCTTTTGACAGGTGTCATTGCAAGCAACATTTTGAACCACCTACAGCAGCTGTCGTATTACTTTCATCAGTATTTCGGCTATGACGATATCAGCACATTAGATTAAATTCGAAATCCCTTTGACTGAAAGCTAACCGTTTTAACTGGTCGCCAACAAGAACAAATGGTCGCATTGTCATCTGACAGGACACTACACAATGCTCAGCAAACTGCCACTGTTGTCGTTCTGGCTAGCATGTTTCCAGGAGTACCCGATGCTTTCAGACAAAGCGATCATTTTCTACAACGTACCTGTGCTAAACTTCATTCTCTGCTGTTACTGTTACCAAGTACAAGTCCAGACTGGACATTGAACATGAAATACGCATATGTTTATCTCGCAAACCACCATGTCTGGTCAAACTCTGTAGTGCGAAACAGGCACATCCTAACTATTGAACAGATACCTCTTTGTAACAGACATACCAATAGAATAAATACTCGGTGATTGTTTCATTTTTTTGGATAGATAGCTATTCGGTATGTGAAATGACTTTTACATGTTTTGCGCGTAACTTAGGCTAGGCCTACCAATTAGCGAAAATTAAGAAGATTGCATCCGCAAACTTAAGACATATTCTGGCCCAACCTGAGGTACGAAGAGTTGAGGCCATGGCGCCTTTGGCTATGGGGGTCCGCCACCCGAGCTTGGAATGTCTGTGGGGTCCGCAGCATAAAAAAGGTTGAAAACCTCTGTTCTAGAGTCATCACACCTTTGTGGAACCTATTGTTTGTGTGTGTGCGTGTGCGTGCGTGCGTCGCACCCATTGTTTATGTGAACAATGTGTATTGTCGAGTTCACTTGGTGACGGTGATGGTAAAGGGTTCGAATCTCAGCGACTCAGCGAATTCTAAATTACATTACCCACCCGTCATTGGAGTGCGGGCGATGTCACTGGGTTTGGGGAGGGGGGCACTGCAAAACTGTCTTGACAGTGTGCTCGATAATGTAACGTTATAATCAGACGTGTGTCTTGTTAGAGATAATGTAACGTTATAATCAGACGTGTGTCTTGTTAGAGATAATGTAACGTTATAATCAGACGTGTGTCTTGTTAGAGATATCAGTTTGGGTGATA
This sequence comes from Bulinus truncatus, assembly GCA_021962125.1. Classification (NCBI taxonomy): domain Eukaryota; kingdom Metazoa; phylum Mollusca; class Gastropoda; family Planorbidae; genus Bulinus; species Bulinus truncatus. The sequence goes on along the minus strand of JAGDYQ010000100.1, from coordinate 3,765,386 downwards.
TAGTTGCATGGATAACCTGGCTAACAGAATCAAAAAATTAGACACTATACAACCTGCTAGATTCAAAACATCAGACACTATACAACCTGCCAGATTCAAAACATCAGACACTATACAACCTGCCAGATTCAAAACATCAGACACTATACAACCTGCCAGATTCAAAACATCAGACACTATACAACCTGCCAGATTCAAAACATCAGACACTATACAACCTGCCAGATTCAAAACATCAGACACTATACAACCTGCCAGATTCAAAACATCAGACACTATACAACCTGCCAGATTCAAAACATCAGACACTATACAACCTGCCAGATTCAAAACATCAGACACTATACAACCTGCCAGATTCAAAACATCAGACACTATACAACCTGCCAGATTCAAAACATCAGACACTATACAACCTGCCAGATTCAAAACATCAGACACTATACAACCTGCCAGATTCAAAACATCAGACACTATACAACCTGCCAGATTCAAAACATCAGACACTATACAACCTGCCAGATTCAAAACATCAGACACTATACAACCTGCCAGATTCAAAACATCAGACACTATACAACCTGCCAGATTCAAAACATCAGACACTATACAACCTGCCAGATTCAAAACATCAGACACTATACAACCTGCCAGATTCAAAACTTCAGACACTATACAACCTGCCAGATTCAAAACATCCAGACACTATACAACCTGCCAGATTCAAAACATCAGACTCTATACAACCTGCCAGATTCAAAACATCAGACACTATACAACCTGCCAGATTCAAAACATCAGACACTATACAACCTGCCAGATTCAAAACATCAGACACTATACAACCTGCCAGATTCAAAACATCAGACACTATACAACCTGCCAGATTGAAAAGATCAGACACTTTACAACCTGCCAGATTCAAAACATCGTGTTAAATATAAAAAAAAGGGGGAGGGAGGAGAGTATAAGCACATAAAAATGGTCTATCAATTTTGCTTTTAGTTTCTGTTTAATGTGTACATCAGGTCGTGTTAAGGATGAAACTTATTCACCAAGGTTAAATGTCACTCTTATTAAGAAGTCAATGGCGTGTTGGGTTAACAGGAACCAAAGTGCTCACCATCAGCCTGGAAAATTGCTTCACCTAATTGATGTGAGGTCTTACCTCAATTAGACGTATTCCAGTGTAGATTTCTAGTTCTAGTAACATGTACACACACTTGATTATTGCAGTGTGGCATCTTGTTTATATCAAATGAACATGCGCTTGATTATTGCATAGTCGGTCTAATTATACACACGATCTTTGTTTTAATATCTTTGCATAACATTCCCTTCAACTTTTTTTTTCCTATTGTGTAATTATTACATTTTAAGTTACAAGTACTATTGTAACATTTCAGTCTTAGACTCCAATTGTAATTCTACTCTAAAGCATCAAATTTCAATACCAGATATGTCAGTATTACATTGAGTGCTACAAGAGAATATATCAATCTGATCGATTGTACCCAGAGAGTGGATTGTGACCCGATAACCGGACAAAGACCCAAACGAACTAAACCCCCATATAAAATGTAATTTTTAACCTAGATGTGAAAAAAAATATCAAGTTTTTTTTTTTTTTTAATTAATTCTTCATGATAACAAATTAAAGGAAAGTTTAAATTTTTTATTTTCTGCCAACATTTTCTTTTCTTATTTGTTCTAAATAAATATCTAAAGAAGTTAATCTTTTTTTTTTTAAAGATGTATGTTAGGAGTCCCAATAAGATAAAGTTTGTTGTTTAGCCCTTCGACCCACACAAAAAAAAATCTAAGGGCAGGTAATTTACAATACTTGTATACCATAGTAATAATAATCGGTAATGGCTTCACTTCAAGTCTCGTTATATGTCGATCATATGAAGGCGAAAATGCAGTTAACGCAGTTTAAAATAATTTTTTTTGTTTCAGTTATATATAACTATTTGTATTGAATATGTTTTTTTTGTTGGGGGGGGGGGGGTCGTCCGTTTAGGGTTTAGTCCTTCCTACACTTTTCTCAACCCAACGCGAGGACGAAATTCAAAAATAGGTGGGTCGCGACGAACTTTCAATTTGTTATTAAAGGATCGAAGAATCTGTGTAGGCATAATTGTCAACTTATGTCCCTGTTACAAAACTAAATGTGTGATCATCTTCAAAGTAAGCGGGGAATATAATATATAGATAGATATACATACATACACACTAGGGTGTCCCAAAAAAATGAAGTTTTGAAATGTTGATGTCTCACCCCACAGAATATGTCTGTATGGTAACAGTAGTTAACCTGCAAAATTTCAGCTCATTTGGACAATGTTTAGAGGTCCCCCAAGAGGTTTAAAGTTCCAGATTTTGGTGTAAAATCATTCGCGGTCAACATTAGTTGCATTATATGCGAAACTGATATATTAAGTAACAAATTGATGCTTAGTATTGTTTATAATATTAAATGAAAGAAAATATATAAATCTTGAATGGTTTATATTTTTAAATTTGAAATATAAGTAAAAAATTATGAAAAACAAATTTTATTCATTTTGTCAAGTTAATTCTTGAATCAATGTCGTCAATCTGCTTGAAAAATAATAATAATAAGCAATGCAAATAAGCATTCCTGTTTTTTATTTTGTACCTTGTACTGTAGGGTAGACAAAAATTTAAAAAAAACTTCAAATTTAAATTTTAGCCAGCTGTTCACGATTACACTCTGCAAAATTTTTCTGATGTTTTTCAACCACTTGGAGCAAAAATTGTCGTTGTTCTTCATTCTTGGTGATACTGTCATTGAAATTTTGTATCAATGCTACACTTCGCTCTGCAGAGTCATTGATACAGGCCAGATTCTTTACAAAATCTGCTGCAACTTTAAAAGATGGTGTATCTGACCAGGCTTCAACTGGCATCAATGTTGGATGTTTCAAAAAATGTGGTAGAAGCACGCAAATCAACAACAATTTTTGATAGTGTTTTTATGAGATGCGGTCCACGTTCTGATTGCATTGTCCGAACAAGGCCAGTTTTTTCTTTGTCCGACAAAAGGGTTTAAAATAACGCAAGCGTCGACAGTTCCGGACTCAAATACCACGAGTGACGCACCATCATTTTTAATCCAGTTGATCGAAGAACAGCATCATCATATTCGTATAAACGCTTTATCAACAAGATATCATTCACAGGTGCATGTGCGGTGAGCCTGCATGAAAACCATGATTGAAGATAAACACATATGGTAAACCAATTAAAGCGCTGAATACCTTGTAATTCTCGAGCTGTTAACTGAAAGATGGTTTCGTTACCTGCAAACAATAGTTTGATTTTCAATGCATAGATTGCTTTCGCCATCCACCTTGCTCTATGTAGGGCACCAGGTCTGCGAATGCTGACATCAACCTCCAACCCAACCATTTGTGCAGCAAGCAGAAGAAATTCCAAATAAATCATCATGTGAATGACTGAGCTCAAGTTGACATTTGATAAATTCTTTAATCGAATCAGACACGATTATCAATCAACCCCACCAAACATCTACGGAACTATGGGCAGTGGTGGACAACCGATTTGGGGGCCGCGTGCCCAAAATTCAACAAACAACACACACACACTCCAGTTAAAATTAAAGGAAGTGACCTTTTAGTCGTGAGCCGACTGATGAGGCTCTGGGTGCCAACTGTGGCTGATCCATGAGGCTAGCTAACCGGAGACGTCTAGGACACAAGACATTTATGAATTATGACCCAATGGTGGATCTGTGGAAACAAAAAGGAGAGAGAAAGAGTGAGATAAAAGGGGGAGGGGGGTGTCACGACAGGCGGACCTCTGTGCACTCTGAGTATAGGTCGTGGACACATATCTTAGCTGTCATATTTCACGTGACCTTGATAGCGTCACAGTACTGCTTTAAAGGAATAATCGCTTGCTGTCATCTTTTTGTTCTAACGCTCTTTACCTAACATACTTTTTTTTTTTAAACTGCACTCGTTGTGACGTCATGGCGGCTACGCATGATGTCTTTAAGAGATTCACTTCGAGTTTTCAAATAGTAAAAAGATACTTTTACAGAGTCGCACCATAGTCATCCTTAAATGCATAATCGTCTAACCGACTCTTAACCCATGTGTCTCCCTCGCAGGTAGTTTTTATATTGTGCGGTGTATACACTGTATTTCATACGTTTCTTTGTTATTTCTGTTCATAGTTCATGGCAATAAAGGTCACATGTTCTTTTTAATTGCAGTATTTCTTACATCTCTTTGTTATTTCTGTTCATATCGTATTCTGTTCATATCGTATTCTGTTCATGGCAATACAGGTCACAAGTTATTTTCTATTGCAGTATTTCGCATATTTCCTTGCTATCCCTTCTGTCTGATTTCCTTCAGCCAGCTTCAGCAGGCTTTTCCACTATTCTATTATAATTGTGTGGGCAAAAAATATTGAACAAGATGAGAAATAAAGAACATTGCCTCATTGGGAGTTGAACAAAACTCAGCGAAGTGCCGCGATTAACCACCATTGGTATATTTATAAACAATAGTGTATGTGTTCTATATATACACACTTGTGTATGTGTCCTCTATATAAACATTAGTGTATGTGTTGTATATATACACACTTGTGTATGTGTGGTATATATATATATATATATATATATATATATATATATATATATATATATGCGAAATACTGCAATAGAAAATAACTTGTGACCTTTATTGCCATGAACAGAATACGATATGAACAGAATACGATATGAACAGAAATAACAAAGAGATGTAAGAAATACTGCAATTAAAAAGAACATGTGACCTTTATTGCCATGAACTATACTTGTGTATGTCTCCTATATATACAACTTGTTTATGTATGTTAAATATACAAACTTGTGTAGTATTTGTGCGTTATATATACACCTGTGTGTGGTATTTATATACCTGTCACTAACATAATGGGGAACCTCCTAAAAACAATACCCCACACCCTGTGGGCATCCCATCGCCCGCCCGCCCCCCTCCAACTAACAACACCAAGTCTATGTATGTGTGGGTTTTGCAGGGTGTATTATTATTATTATTTGCTAAATCTCATAAGCTATTTGTATAAGTCGACATGTTTGTTGTTTCTTTCTTCATCTTTCCACCGAACGATCGAACATCGTTAGTCACACTCGGGGGGGGGGGGGAAGGGCTGAAACTATTGGTGTCTAAAAATGTGTCAACCAATCATCTATCGTTGAGCTGTCACGCCACGGGGCCGTCACGGTATTCATCAATACCGATCCCCCTGCACAATTACACTTTAATATGTGCCTGCACTGACTGATACTGGTTAATTTCATTTAGGTGTTTACCATGGACTGATTTCTCCAAATGGACAAATAGCTGTATTATAATCAGTTTAGCTGATAACATGAGTCATTTTCTCGTGTTCATGTTCTTTTTATATACATGAAGCTTACGCTAAAACAAACCGTCTGTCCGCTGCTGCTGTTTATAATGATGCTTTTTTTTTTTTTCATAATTCAGTGAAATCTATAGATTTTAACATCCTTCATAAAAAAAAAAAAAAAATGATCTATCCGTCATTAGACATTTTGCCGTGACTCGGTTACATTTTCTACGTTTTTTTTTTTTTTCAGGGTGCATAATTTTTTTTTATTATTTAATAAATATACACTACAGCTTCTTCCTTCTTGTGTATTATTAATATTAAACATAGTGCTTTCTTCGGTAAGGCACAAATGGGAAGGGGTGGGGGGATTGGGGGGTGGGGGAGGTCACAAATAATTATAGCCATTGGCGACGAGCATAGATCGGAGGCCTGGTTAGATTTCTCAGTTCAGACAGCAACAAGAGTTTTATTTTCAGATACTTAAATCTTTCAACTCTTCACACCCCCCCCCCCCCCACGCCCTCATAAACATTTTCTCGTGACGACGCTTGCATGTTTTTTACCGATCTGGTCTTCCACACAACCAACTACCTGCTTATCATAATCGCCACGAGAAATTACGATTGTCCTCGTGTGTTGATATGACGTCTACTTCCCCATGTCAGTAATTACCGGCACCGGTCGAGTGCTGTGTGTAAATTACATCTTGCAGTTGGCAGCAAATGTAGTCGGAGTGGGAACATTTTTTTAAAGATTTTTTTTTAACTTGCTGATAAACAGAGCCGTGGGTCGTGGGTATTTAGGAAGCTCCGGGCCAGTGGTAGCGAACCTATGGCACGCGTGCTACAGTTGGCACCCAGAGCCTCATCAGTCGGCTCACGACTAAAAGGTCACTTCCTTTAATTTTAACTGGAGTGTGTGTGTGTTGTTTGTTGAATTTTGGGCACGCGGCCCCCAAATCGGTTGTCCACCACTGCCCATAGTTCCGTAGATGTTTGGTGGGGTTGATTAGAAATACATCTTGGCCTTTCTTTGCATCATAGTTAAAGTAATTAGTATTTTATTGGGGCCCCTATGCAGTTGGCTAGTCATCCTAATCCACCTTAACGGTTTCTGGTGATAATCCAGTAACATGAAGCCCCCAAGAATCAATTCGTGAACCACATCTTTGAAACCAGGCGTATGGGGTGTGTACATGATGTGCTGTGTACTTGATGTGCTTCTAAACAAGCGGGCGGGATATTTCCTCCGAAATTTTGGTTCGTCTTCAGCCTTCATATTTTTATTTTGTCCCCGTTTTGTCTGTCTGTCTGTCTGTCCGTCATCACCCTAGATCTCAACAACCATAAGTCATAGACCCATGATGTATATATCATTTTGTAGGTCTTGGCCTGCCAAGAAATGACTTTTTTCCATTTCGCGATCTGACCTCTGAGGGCCGTAAAAGGGGCCTTATAAAGTACCGTTTTTTACTATATAAGCTATATTAATAAAGGAGCGCCCATTCTCAACAACTATAAGTCCTAGACCCATGATGTATATATCATTTTGTAGGTCTTGGCCTGCCATGTGTACATCAAAAGTTCGTTTCGCGACAGGACCTCTGAGGGCCGGGCTTCAGGGCTCCTAAGGGGCTTATATATTATATATGCACCTTGTACGTTCAATAACCCATTCATTTGGTGCGAAATACTGCAGCACGTAGTTTCACCAAGATTTATTAAGAAACTCATCAAATGAAATAGTAAGCTTGTGTTCTGAGTTTAATTGAAAGTATCAGAGCTATGCAACAATTGACGGAGTTTTCGGACGATTAAATGACTACAATTTCGAATGTTTTCAATTATGAGTCCTATTTCAGTAACCACAAACCACTTGTAGTTAGATTTAAGAGAAAATTTTTTTTTTCAAATATAAAGAAACGTCTTTATAATATTTTTCTTTACAGATATATGCATTACACAATTGAATTTATAAACATTTCCAAAATTTACAAATATTTACTGAAAGATAGCATACGTACTGATACATAACATGAAAATGCGCTAACACGTCCTGTGTCCAGAATGGAACAGGCTTAATTGCTTGTTTATTAGTTGTTTACGAACCGAACAGATGTATTTCCGAAGTTTTCGTAAAAGGGATTTCGTTCTAATTGTTTATGTCTGAGTGTATAGTCATCAATAAGTTACTCATCTCAGGTTGAACTGTCGATGTAACTTATTATCGGCCAGTAAATTTCGGTTAACGTCAGTTACATAATAATTGCAGTGTTTCCCAGAGAATGGGGTCACCGACGAAACAGTAACAACAGTTACAGAATAATTACTTGATATATTACATATACTTGTATATATTTAAAAATTGGATCATTGTTTATGAGTGGATCGAATGACAGAGCAGTTTTCAGATTGGGTCGTCAGGCGTACAAGTTGGAGAACCCTCTTGTATAACTCCTATCCTAGTCTAAATATGTTCACTTTTAGAGAATGACTTGCGACGAATGTTGTTGTGTACCTGTATATCTAATTATTTGTAATGTTCATCTCTCCACAGCGAAACCATGCGACTGGACACTGGTCTCGTCATAGAGGTATGGAATAAAGGTATGCTGTGGGATAAACTTCTTGGACTTCATTGGCTGCCGCTGACCAAAGTCCAGCACTCCAATAAGGTCAGTGAGCGTGCAGACTGTATTAATAGTGCTACCTATGACATGTAGGGGACCTCACACACACACACACACACCTATGACATGAGTGTTTGGGGGCAGATAAGAGAACGTACACACCTGTGAGCTTGTGTGTGTGTGCGTGCGTGCCTGCGTGCACACGATGAATGATGCGCGAGTAAGAGATGTTTACGACTCCCCGCGTAACGCACCGTCTGTCTGGCGTTATAGTTACATCATTAAAGATCTGGCTACGGGGACATCTATTACGCCAACCGAGTCGGAGCTCGACTGTCTGGCTGTATTATAATCTGCCACTTATTTTTGTTCACGGCCCATTAATCTCACTTAAGCTCGCGGATTGCGTGACTCGCGATCAATTTAATGCGTCAGTCTGTGAGACCAAAGATAGATCCGCACCACACGCAAACACACACATACACACACACTACAGTAATCAGGTCGAAGCACCGGATTTCTAACACCGTAGAATTAAATTGTTACATTATACTAGTCATCACAATACGCTTTGAGAAAAAAATGGGGAAATACAGTTATATATATATATATATATATATTAGTAGTAGTAGTAGTAAAGTTCCAAAAGTTCCATTAAGCCACTAAGGGCTCATTGGGGCAGTTGGTGTGTAGAATTCATCTGTTTCAGTAACCTCGGCATATGAAGGGATTGTGTGGTCAGCAAAACGCCCAGCCACATTTACTCCCCCAGGTTAAAGTCAGGTACATATTTAAAGCTGGGTGGACTTGGGGGCTTACACCAGGACCTGAAAAAAGTTCCAAAGTTCTCACTAAGCTTCGAACCCAGGACTCTCGGTCGACAGTCGAGCGCTTCAGACCGCATTTATACTTATATATATATATATATATATATATATATATATATATATATATATATGTATAAATATATATATATATATATATATATATATATATATATATATATAAGATTAATAAACCTTTATTATCGTTGTTTGTTTGAGAATCTCTGAATTACATCTACATTCTCAAATCAAAATTTCGCTCGGCTGTGGCTGAAATTCTCTTGAGGAAGCACGAGAAAGATGACCCTGCCAGCAAGTTCAGCCCGGAGACTTTCCGTGGATCCCCTGCAGCTAAGAATGACATTCTATCGCAGTAGTGGGTAGAGTACCATCCGAACACTTTCCGACGTATTAATGGATCCAACCATCCCCTTAGCAGCTTACGTGACACGTTCTCACACACAGGCGCACACGGACACGCACGCGCGTTGATGCTCGCTCACATTCACACAGGAAGTAGCTCTTATCGTTTTTGTTTTTTAAAACGCGTTCGCTTGCTGAACTGATGAGCCATTGATGTCTGTAAAACCGTAACACTTCCTTTGTAAATGTCCAACAGGAGGGCAAAGGCAAGTGGCTGCAGCTGGACAGTGAACTTGTCATTCTGAATGGAGAGATCGTGGGGACAAGGCTGCCTACAGAGCACAGGATTCTTATTGATGCAAGATTTGAACTACCGTATGGTGAGTGTCACTTCATGTATTCACAGTGCTGTTAGGATATTGGGGGGGGGGGGAGGGTTTCGCACTTTACTTCACGAACGGACTCATTCATAAAATTGTTAATATATTAGGAAAAAATTCAGTTGTATATTAAACATTGGGCATTTGACAATTTGGGAGTGTGATTTTTCTGGCTAATACAAATTCTTGGTCTTTTTTTTTCAAAGTAATTCTTTTTCCGCACTACTCTATATAACTTTATAGGTTACTTCAACCTGGGGCCAAGATGGCGTCGTAAACAAAGCATAATTTATAGGTTTAGTCTTTCGTTAATGTACAAGGCACCCTAACCTTTGTCTGTTTATAATTCCGAGACATACTGGTTAAACATAGGATATTATTTGTATTGTACATTCATGTTGTTTTGTTTTTTTTCCGTATGTTTCTGGAGTTTTCCATGTTCATTTGACCTCGAGTGTATAGTATGTATTTAAACTTATGTTCCAGTTTATTGTCGCATGTTTATTAAATTGGAATAGCAGGACATCAGAAAGTCTGTTGTCATTGACCGCCATTGAACCATCAGATTCTATGCCTAACATTGTGCTCGACTTTTTGATCCTCCTGCTGGACTTTTTGATTGACCACAGCCTTTAGTGTGGGTCAGTGTTAAAATACACCGATGGATATTATAAATAAATCAACCTTCATTTCAATTAAACTAGTGTCCTGTGTTGAGCTGTGACAAAAATTTTATGGCTATAGTAAATACAATATCTGCTGTCTCCACATTTTGGCATGAAGGATTATAATCAGCCGTAACAAACTTTTTGTATAACATTTTTTTGGTGAAGTCCCCTGTCACCGATATTGGGTCGTTTTTATGTCACTAATAGTTTTACCTTTATTTAAAAAAAAAAACAAAAAAAAACTTGAAAGCTTTAGCATAGAACAATTCAGCTCTGTTGACGTCCGTTGGCAGAATACAATGGTGGGCCCCGTAAAGTAAGAAAAGGAAAATAATGACGTCAACAAGTGTTGTGTTGCTATATTTCTGGGACCTTCCGACATTGGTACCTATTGAGTTAGGTAGGAAAGGGCAGATAAGACAGTGTCACCATCGATCAGTGATGGGCATCAGGAATGACGTAACTGTTTTAGTACGTAGCCCGGTGTTTTTGTGTGTGGTATTACTGTCTAAACACGGGGGTTCGCACTTTACTTCACGAACGGACTCATTCATAAAATTGTTAATATATTAGGAAAAAATTCAGTTGTATATTAAACATTGGGCATTTGACAATTTGGGAGTGTGATTTTTCTGGCTAATACAAATTCTTGGTCTTTTTTTTTTTAAGTAATTCTTTTTCCCCACTACTCTGTATAACTTTATAGGTTACTTTAACCTGCGGCCAAGATGGCGTCGTAAACAAAGCGTAATTTATAGGTTTAGTCTTTCGTTAATCTACAAGGCACCCTAACCTTTGTCTGTTTATAATTCCGAGACATACTGGTTAAACATAGGATATTATTTGTGTTTACATTCATGTTGTTTTTTTTTCCGTATGTTTCTGGAGTTTTCCATGTTCATTTGACCACGAGTGTATACTATGTATTTGAACTAATGTTCCAGTTTATTGTCGCATGTTTATTAAATTGGAGTAGCAGGACATCAGAAAGTCTGTTGTCATTGACCGCCGTTGAACCATCAGATTCTATGCCTAACATTGTGCTAGACTTTTTGATCCTCCTGCTGGACTTTTTGATTGACCGCTGCCTTTAGTGTCGGTCAGTGTTCAAATTCACCGATGAATATTATAAATAAAAAAAAAACCTTCATGCCTTCATTTAAATAAAACTAGTGACCTGTGTTGAGCTGTGACAAAGTTTATGGCTATAGTAAATACAATATCTGCTGTCTACATTTTGGCATTAAGGATAATCAGCTGTAACAAACTTTTTATAAAGCATTTTTTGGTGATGTCCCCTATCACCGATATTGGGTCTTTTTTATCTCACTAATTGTTTTACCTTTATTTAAAAAAAACAAACAAACTTGACAGCTTTAGCATAGAACGATTGAGCTCTGTTGACGTCCGTGGGCAGAATACAATGTTGGGCCCCCGTAAAGTAAGAAAAGGAAAATAATGACGTCAACAAGTGTTGTGTTGCTAAATTTCTGGGACCTTCCGACATTGGTACCTATTGAGTTAGGTAGGAAAGGGCAGATAAGACAGTCTCACCATCGATCAGTGATGGGCATCAGGAATGACGTAACTGTTTTAGTACGTAGCCCGGTGTTTTTGTGTGTGGTATTACTGTCTAAACACGGGGGTTCGCACTTTACTTCACGAACGGACTCATTCATAAAATTGTTAATATATTAGGAAAAAATTCAGTTGTATATTAAACATTGGGCATTTGACAATTTGGGAGTGTGATTTTTCTGGCTAATACAAATTCTTGGTCTTTTTTTTTTTAAGTAATTCTTTTTCCCCACTACTCTGTATAACTTTATAGGTTACTTTAACCTGCGGCCAAGATGGCGTCGTAAACAAAGCGTAATTTATAGGTTTAGTCTTTCGTTAATCTACAAGGCACCCTAACCTTTGTCTGTTTATAATTCCGAGACATACTGGTTAAACATAGGATATTATTTGTGTTTACATTCATGTTGTTTTTTTTCCGTATGTTTCTGGAGTTTTCCATGTTCATTTGACCACGAGTGTATACTATGTATTTGAACTAATGTTCCAGTTTATTGTCGCATGTTTATTAAATTGGAGTAGCAGGACATCAGAAAGTCTGTTGTCATTGACCGCCGTTGAACCATCAGATTCTATGCCTAACATTGTGCTAGACTTTTTGATCCTCCTGCTGGACTTTTTGATTGACCGCTGCCTTTAGTGTCGGTCAGTGTTCAAATTCACCGATGAATATTATAAATAAAAAAAAAACCTTCATGCCTTCATTTAAATAAAACTAGTGACCTGTGTTGAGCTGTGACAAAGTTTATGGCTATAGTAAATACAATATCTGCTGTCTACAATTTGGCATTAAGGATAATCAGCTGTAACAAACTTTTTATAAAGCATTTTTTGGTGATGTCCCCTATCACCGATATTGGGTCTTTTTTATCTCACTAATTGTTTTACCTTTATTTAAAAAAAACAAACAAACTTGACAGCTTTAGCATAGAACGATTGAGCTCTGTTGACGTCCGTGGGCAGAATACAATGTTGGGCCCCCGTAAAGTAAGAAAAGGAAAATAATGACGTCAACAAGTGTTGTGTTGCTAAATTTCTGGGACCTTCCGACATTGGTACCTATTGAGTTAGGTAGGAAAGGGCAGATAAGACAGTCTCACCATCGATCAGTGATGGGCATCAGGAATGACGTAACTGTTTTAGTACGTAGCCCGGTGTTTTTGTGTGTGGTATTACTGTCTAAACACGATTAGCCGCGGTGATTTGTTAGGAGCTAATGACGTCATGGGGCGTAGTGGAGGCGAGGACAATATAAGACCCACTCTTCCACTTCCTGAAGCTGGTTTTTTTTTCCCCCTGGAAACATCAGCACATCGACCCGGGAGGGGGGGGGGGTTTAGAAAAAAACGGAAATACCCGATGTTTATTCGCCATCTCCGAAGCAAGTCAAAGACGATTAATTCATTTAAATTCGTTTCTAAGAAATGTTTTAATTATTATACTGAGTTGTGATGTCTATCACGTAAAAGCTCAATTCAATAAATGTGTTGGCCTCAAATTGGGAATTATAACTTAGTTTTTGTATCATGAGTAGGCATCTCTCAAAACCCTATTTGTGTTAATGTGATATAGTTTCATTTTTGGTGGGTTTTATTTAGAGATGAAGATAACCTGCTTAACTTGAACATCAAACATGGATTCAGTATCTCTGGCATTTACTTGATATTAGACAGGCATGGATAGATTGGCTCAGATTTTAAGTTTTTTCAGTCAGACTAGCCTCTACCCCAAAATGTGGGTTAGGCTACTATGACTCTTTATGTTTAATTAGGAAAGTAAGTATAGTTCCCTAGCCCTTATCGTCCATTGGGGAACGTTTAATGTTTCTGTAGCAACGGCCTAATAAGGGATTGTGTGCATAGCGCAACGGGCCATTGTTTCATGTATTTATATACATTTATATATTTATGCAAGAAGCATTTTAGGCCATACGTTCTTAACCCAAGATGTGGGTTAAAACGCTTTATTGTTTGATACCAGTACCTGATATCAAACATGGCTTGACTAGCTCAGATGTACCTGATATCAAACATGGCTTGACTAGCTCAGATGTACCTGATATCAAACATGGCTTGACTAGCTCAGATGTACCTGATATCAAACATGGCTTGACTAGCTCAGATGTACCTGATATCAAACATGGCTTGACTAGCTAACATGGCTTGACTAGCTCAGATATACCTGATATCAAACATAGCTTGACTAGCTCAGATGTACCTGATATCAAACATGGCTTGACTAGCTGGTATTTACCTAATATCAAACATGGCTTGACTAGCTGGGATTTACCTGGCACACTAACATGGCTTGACTAGCTGGGATTTACGTGATAAACAAGGCTTGACTGGTTCAGGTTTACCTGATATCAAACATGGCTTGACTAGCTGGGATTTACTTGACAAACAAACATGGCTTGACTAGCTGGGATTTACCAGATATCAAACATGGCTTGACTAGCTGGGATTTACCTGATAACAAACATGGCTTGACTAGCTGGGATTTACCTGATATCAAACAATGCTTGACTGGTTCAGGTTTACCTGACACTAAACATGGCTTGACTGGTTCAGGTTTACCTGACACTAAACATGGCTTGACTTTCTCAGATGTACCTGATACAAAACATGGCTTTACTAGCTCGGATTTACATCAGCAGCTGTATAACAAATGTCGACATTCAGGTGAAACTCGTCGCTAAATCTCATGAGTAAATATTGGATTGAATGAAACAAAACAAAAGGCTGCTGTTGTACGTCGGTACACGTAAGTATTGATCTACAGATGGGCGCCCAGTGTTGGGGATGTGTCTAAGTGTTTCAGTTGATGTAAAGTTTCTCAACCCAGGGGAAGTTTGGATGTAGCACGTACAAGCTCTCGTAATATAACGCATACATACTTAAACTATTTGCCGGCATATAAAACAGTAACATTCAATGTTAGATATCTGCATAGGCAACAATCAGGTTAATAAAAAAAACTACAACATAAGTATCAGTAAGTGAAACACAAATATACAATTTCGATGAAACACAAAAAATTATAAAATATATACATTGTCAGCATTGTAAAATCTACAAAGATTTATAGGGCAATGAAATACACAATGTCAACATATTAAGTTCAGTCATAAGAAGTGCGGAAACATGTATTGCCGTACACTGCAATCATCGGTTTTTAATGTTTAGCACGGTGTAATATTTCCACTATACCAAAACTTTATATGCCATTGCAATAACTTTTCCAGAAATATATTGAAACTTTTTTTTTACTACTCCTCACTTTGAAGTAAACTGTCTTTACTTAAGAACAAAAAGTACAAGTCTATAGTTACATTTACTAATCTTTCCCGTCGTATTGAACGCACATAAACTCCCACACACTGATGATACAACAGATCATATATATGTATATATATATTTATATATATTATTGATTTCATCTGTAGTGTATGTAAATATCAGAATGTTTGTCTTGCATCGATGAACGGCCATAATCTGTCCACACACGGTTTTTCCTACCTAATAACAAACTTGCAACACATCTTTGACCAAATGTTTAAGTGACGGGTGATTACATAAAACAAATGTCAGCAGTGTATTTAATGTGAGATTTTATTTTATTTTCAGCATCACCCTATAATTGCCCGAAGATCACTGACAGGCTAGCATTTTTAAAAAAAGTCTATATACTTTAACATTAAATAGTCAACGTAAAAAAACAAGCAATTTAAGTCTTTTCCGTTTCGGACAAAGGACATTTTAGAGCATTTTCGTGTACGCAGTATGGGTTTTGATAAATAGAGAGGGAAGTAATCATGTTGAATAACTGTTACAAAAATAAATAATGATTACGCCCCTTTGATTAGCTTTTAGTATTTATATTTAAAATATAAGCAAAAATGGTATCTAAGAAACTCTTATATTCAGCCCTGAGAGGTCCTATCGCGAAATGAAATTTTGATGTACACTTGGCAGGCCAAGACCTACAAAATGATACATACATCATGGGTCTAGGACTTATGGTTCATGAGATATAGGGCGCTCCTTTGTTAATATAGCTTATATAGTAAAAAACGGTACTTAATACGCCCCCTTTTTCGGCCCTCAGAGGTCAGATCGCGAAATGGACTTTTGCTGCACACATGGCAGGCCAAGACCTACAAAATGATATATACATCATGGGTCTAGGACTTATTGTTGTTGAGATCTAGCGTGATGACGGACAGACAGACAGACAAAACGGGGACAGTAGAGCATTTTTTTTTCGAAAATGCTCTAAAAAACAGTTTCCCTTATTTTAGCATCAATTTCTAGATAAGAGAAGCAGCCATTATTGGTATTGATTTTGGTGGGTTGGCTGGCTGTATGGTCGTCATGTTTTTCAAGGATCGACAGCCATTTCTCTCATTGGTTTCCTACATCTCTAGTCATGACCCCAGCTTTGTAAAAGTTACATGCGACCGCCTTCTCATTGTAGCAAAGCTACCATTAGAATAATTTACAAGCCTATTTTAATATGTAATGTTTCCCCCGGCAATACCATTCGAACCTTTTTCGACCCCCAGGGATTCCCTAGCTGTAAATTTGGATACCACTGATAGTTGTTAATTTTTCCAAATGTACTCACAATATAAACCAATGTTCCGTATTTTTGTTTCTGAAAATTATTTTCGCCCCCTTTTTTTTTTATTTTTCTGAATGAGTAAAATTGAGTTTTAATGTCCAGTATATGGTGGGTTTCGTAAATGTCTAAATTTCTGTTTCTTAGAATTCCTGTGAAAGAAGTCACATTGTATTACTTATTTCCTCCAACCTGTCTAGACTAATACATTCTTGTCATTGAATTGTTAAATCATGGTTGTGTGGAAACCTCTGCAAGAAACCGCAACATTCATCTTGTTGTAGGTGAGGCTTCCTTTTGTGTCAGTCTCTTGTATTACTGCGTCTGGAGCTGCGCCCGCCCACACCCACCCCCTTGCCCCAATGACCAAGTTGTTGAAATACTGCCCTGTTGGGAATCCCAGCGATTCCAGGGGCCATGACGTTACTGCTGACCGGTGGCGATCAATCAGTGGACATAAGGGAGCGGCTTGAAGCATAAATAATGGATTTTATTGTATCAGGGAGGTGTAAGGCGAAGGTCAGAATATGATTTGTACTCATTGATTTTGGTGTCAGGAGTTGAGGGGGTAAAGGTGGAAAAAAACCAACACAGAATGTGTTGCACCATATGGGAGTTATGCCCCCCCCCTCCACAATTAAACATCTGATTCTACGTGGTTTCTTGGTGAAAATCGATTTCAGTTATAGAACTGTGCATTGAACTTGTTAGGATGCCATTTTTTTTCCCCCGGAATAAACAGATTTAGTGGTTTTGTTTTTAATGCTGTTGTTGCGTGCTGCACTAATTTCCAACATATTCGACTGTCGGAGAAATTTGATTTATAACAAATGATTTACACCAGGGGCTCTCAAGCCTGAGTCCCCGAGCATCATGGCATCCGCCGCCGACTATTTTGTATGTGCTTTCGTCTTCGCGGCAAGGAAAAAAAAGGCGCACATTTTGTGCTAATTTGAATAAATATTTAAGATTGGAATATTTTCTTTTTTATGCAAAGGCGCCCACTGACTTATCAAAAGTGTAAAATTTGCTTCATGGTACAAACACGTTATTTATGTATTTATGAGAAGTGGGGCCCCTAACTAGCCCGCTCTGAGCACAGTAAGGGCACCACCTCCTGTCTAGAATATGTTTCTCGCTAAATAAATTTGTGTTCTTTCATCTGATTGGTTCTTAATGCGAATGCTATTTTGTGCTTATTTTTTTCACCAGACCTGCCAGAATCAGAAGCTGCTGAGCTGCAGGACAAGTTGTCGGTGATCAATTCTATGATGAACCATGACGTAAGTGAAATGACAGACATTTTATTGTGACTGATGGTAAATAATGTCAGAGAGGTGTATTATGGATGTAAGGTGTATTATGTATGTGTGGTGTATTATGTGTGTCTGTGAGGTGTTGTATGTGAGGTGTATTATGGATGTAAGGTGTATTATGTATGTGGGGTGTATTATGCGTGTCTGTGAGGTGTATTATGTATGAGAGGTGTATTATGCGTGTCTATGAGGTGTATTATGTATGTGAGGTGTATTATGTATGTGAGGTGTATTATATATGTGGGGTGTATGTATGAGAGGTATATTATGCGTGTCTGTGAGGTGTATTATGTATGTGAGGTGTATTACGCATGTAAGGTGTATTATTTATGTGAGGTGTATTATGTATGTGAGCAGGAATGGTACATGAAATGTTAAACGATAGTTGTCAAGATTTAATCAATCAATTACCAATATTTACATTGCTTGTGTTTATTGATTGTATGAAATTCAAGTTTCACATAATGTTATCAACAATATTCTATTTCTATTTGATTTCTTAATTTAGAAGATAAACATGAGACTTGAAAGCATGGCCGGTCACTAAGTCGATGGTTTATACATAAATGAAACAATTATTCTAAAGAATAGCAGGATATTCCATTAAACAAGATTTAGCAGAAAAACTGATACAACGGGAAAACTATCTAAACTGGTCCAATCTCGGCTCTAATAGCTGCCTTCAGCCACAGTCTGTACACTTCCATTCGCCAAGTGGCATGCGGCTCTAACAGCTGTCTTGAGCCACAGTCTGTACACTTCCATTCGTCAAGTGGCATGCGGCTCTAATAGCTGCCTTCAGCCACAGTCTGTACACTTCCATTCGTCAAGTGGTAGATTTTCCTTTCCGTTATGTTTCTGTTTCACTGTCACTTTATGTTAACTGGATGATGGCAACTGTTTTGTTTTTGCCCACGATTAAGCAAAGCATAGACCATTGACAAGCACAAACTTATACAGTCTTTGGCTCAACTTGGCATAGGCGGAATAACTTTCTAGGGTATTATTATTATTTTCTTTATTTATCTGAGTCATTCTGCTGATCCGCGCCACTGAGGTATAGTACAATTATACTTTCATTAAGTCATTAATGTTTGATGTGCCTTCAGACCGTACCCTCGCTTGTTATCTACAGCTTCTTTGATAGATTCACGTGACGTCCACTGTGTTCTTTTCATCTCTCGTCTGGTCTTTTCTTGGCTGGGACCGACGGGGACAGTGTTTGACTTGAGTCTCAGACACGGTGGGCGTTGTGTGGGGCGTCTTGTATCATTTATTTATACACATTGGTCAGCGGTGTGTCCGTTCAGACATCAGCCAATTCACTGTAATAACAGTATAGTCCCGTAGCATGTCTGGGTTTCTGGACTGCTCCAGGGAATCGTGTGCTTATCATATAACAAATGGTTTATTGTTAACGATCATATAACAAATGGTTTATTGTTAACGATCATATAACAAATGGTTTATTGTTAACGATCATATAGCAAATGGTTTATTGTTAACGATCATATAACAAATGGTTTATTGTTAACGATCATATAACAAATGGTTTATTGTTAACGATCATATAGCAAATGGTTTATTGTTAACGATCATATAACAAATGGTTTATTGTTAACGATCATATAACAAATGGTTTATTGTTAACGATCATATAACAAATGGTTTATTGTTAACGATCATATAGCAAATGGTTTATTGTTAACGATCATATAACAAATGGTTTATTGTTAACGATCATATAACAAATGGTTTATTGTTAACGATCATATAACAAATGGTTTATTGTTAACGAGCAAAACGTTTTGTTTACATCTTTATACCGCGACTGAGAGTTGCATTCGTGTTAGTACTAAATAAATTGAACGTGTAATAGGTTAATTTTCAAAGTTTTATTCAAGTCTTAATGTACCGGGGAGAATAATTTCCAGATAAAACTTCAGTGAAATAGTGTTCCCCCCCCCCCTGAAGAAGCGAATGTTAATACTTAAAATACTCCTCTAGTCGCGTTGAGCAGAAATCTGGTGTACACCTACATAGGCTTGCGGTGCCGGAGCCGAGAAGCCGGGAGCTAAGTTTAGCTATATTTAAACTTTATTAGACGGAACCCGAAAAAATAATAATACAGAGTCCTCTTAGCGGAACCCTAGACACTGAGTAACGATTAAATCATACAATTCAAACAATTATAAAAAACAACAATAATAAAGTTTATGTATAGCTAAGCTAAGTGCATATTTGCCACGGGTCCGAATAACAATCAGACTTTATTGGGACGGGGTCCGAATAAAAATCGGAGTTTATTGGTACCCTGGTCCGAATAGTCACTTCGAATTTATAAATAATAAATATAAATACTGAAGTCTTTAAAATATTTTAAATAATGTATCATTTTACTATTTGCTAATTTGATCATTGAAATAACTTTTTATTGCTTATGAAAATGGCGACTAGTGAAACCTCGGTCGAAAATAATGATTTGATTCTGGATGCACTGAAATGGTTTGTTTTTAGTAAAACCGACATGCGTATTTTTTTCAAGTTCCTGACTATGGGGGTGAACGCTGCAAAATTTGCATAACTTTTTATCAGCGGCATGTTGGCGTGGCGCAATTACAAAAATTTTTGTCTCGTGTGATACTATCTGAATAGGGATGCGGAGTCGTCAAATTTGTGGGAGCCGGAAAAAAATTGGCGGCTCCGCAAGCCTGCATCTACACACCAGTAAGGGAATTTGTTTAGGCGGTCTTTATGTGTCATGTAAGTGGGGGGGGGGTGTTAGAGAAATAAATCTTTTCTTAAAGAAAGTAATTGATACAAACAACAGCAGCAGTGTCGACTCTAGACCATTGGCATTAAAGAGATATACATTTTTATCACATTTCGCATCTATGGGGGGACTATCTGGGGTGTCATGCCGTCACACGACATAAGATATGATGAAGGTTATTGTAAATGGTTTTGCCAAGCACTTTGCATAAGACAGCATCACAGCATCGTTGGCCAGATTATGGGGGTTGGAACCTGTCATAAGTAGCAAAGGAAAAGAGATTGAGTACAAACCCGTGACCTACATTCATATGTGGAGGGGCGGCTCTGAGGTTGAGTTAGGTCGTCCACAATTTAAAAAAAAATGAAATCCAGTTAAAAATATAATGGAAAGAAAAGATGATATTTAAAACTTATAAGTTGAAACATTCAACCAACAATACATTTAAATTAGAGCTGCTGTTCAGATTAAAAAAATTGATCGCAATTAACGCATGATTAAAATTTTTATCGCAAGTGTAATGCACATTTTAATCGACACAATATAATACATTTGTTTGTACTCAAACTAGTGTACATATCCCCTCCACTTCCCATCGAATGCATCCCATATGTATGTGCCTTTCCTTCATAAAATAATAATATAGCAAGAAAGTATTTGCTCCCTTATTGTTAACGCGGGGTTTTTTTATACCCCCCCCTTGCCCATCCCAGTTTCATTTTAGACTCGGCTGCAGAAAAGATGACGTCACATACCAACCACCAAGTTATATTGTTTCAAAGCCATGACACTTGTCAATCAAACTATAACACTTGCAGATGTTCACTAATTGTATCATTCAGAGTCATAAGTTTGAAATAAGAAATGGCAATCTATTGTTTCAAGGTCATATCACTGCTATGATTTTATGCAAACGTGACAAACAGGGTCTTTTTTTTTCTTGTTTTTTTTTTTAAATCTCGTCTGATCTGGTATAGAATTGTGTTATTTACTGATATTTTAATTTTTTTCTGCAACTCTGAAATAAACAGCTTTTGGGTAAAATTTAACGCACTTGCTACGGATACGTAATTACGTACTCCGTATTTTTTTCTTCGGGGTACGTGAGGGTACGGAAATAGACTTTGGAATTGAAAACATAAGGTATTAAAAAATTGTTTGTGGCTCGCTAGCACAGTCGGTTGCACGCTTGGCCGGGACCCTATTTCGGCCGACTATGTGTGGGTTCAAATCCCTTCAGAGAAATTTTTTTTTCAAATTTTTTTTTTCAGAATAATAGATACTAATTTAGCGCATATTTTTGTTTTTATTACATTATGAAAAAAAAAAGAGGGTTAGGGGGGTTAGGGTTAGGGATAGGGGGTTAGGGTTAGGGATAGGGGGTTAGGGATAGCATCATATCGCTATCTGAAAAAAGGGTTAGGGTTAGCATCATATCGCTAAAAAATACACACATCTTTTTACGGACCCCGAAAAGAAAAAAAATACGGAGTACGTAATTACGTATCCATGTAAGTGCAAAATTGAAATTTAACGCATTTAGGTGTTTGTGTTAAAAAAATGTAATCGCATTTTTAACGCATTAATTACGCTTTAGTTGCAGTAAATCAACAGCCATATATAAAATTTAACTCAGTATCACAATAATTATGAAAAATGCAGCCACTGTCTCGGGTACAGATGTATTATTAGTTCAGCTGTTGCAGACGAGCAAGATAATATACTATCAAAATACGATACAAATTATGCGCAAAAAAATTATACACAATTTCTAGATTCTCGTTATTTTGATCTAATCATAAACGGGTTCAATATACCTTCAACAATACACTATAGTACTTCCACTAAACTACACTACAGTATATAATGTTAACTAGTGAATGAAAGTTTTCTATTTTTACACTGACAGAGAAGGGAACAGGAGGTTTACTTGTCGAAGGGCTAAATAACCAAAACATCTTCATTATATATTACAAGTGGGGCTTCAGTCGACATACCTGGGGGGTGAGGGTGTGTGCGAATTGCGACAGGTTGGGGGTGGTAGATCTACTCAATAAGTGGACGGAACTTAAACTTCAAATGGTTGATTGAAATTCTGTTATTTATCGATTTGGTGAACTTTCCGCATTTGGTCAAATTAACGCATTAAGTGTTGCGTTAAAAATTTTAATCGCAAATTTTTTGACGCGTTGATCGCAAATGGACGCCGTTTAATCAACAAGCCCTAATTTAAATCTTTGAGACACGTGTGTATATATATATATATATATATATATATATATATATATATATATATATATATATATATATATATATATATATATAACAAACGCGGGCTTGATCACCCTTCCTTTAGAATTCTCGCTTTTACTTTGTGTTAGCTGGACGAATCTTTTCGTTGGGGGTTCAACGCAAGGCGAATCTTTCGTTGGGGGGTTCAACGCTAGGCGAATCTTTCGTTGGGGTTCAACGCAAGCGAATCTTTCGTTGGGGGTTCAGCAACTAGGCAGATATCATATAGTTGGGGTTCAACGCAAGCCAGAATCTTTCGTTGAAGTTCCAGCACAAGGCGAATCTTTCGTTGAATTCAACGCTAGGCGAATCTTTCGTTGGGGTTCAGCGCAAGGCGAATCTTTCGTTGGAGTGTTCAACGCTAGGCGAATCTTTCGTTACGAGGGGTTCAACGCTAGGCGAATCTGTTGTTGAGGGTTCAACGCTAGGCGAATCTTTTGTTAGAGTCTTTGGGCGTGTCCAATCACCTGTTGACCGTGATGTGTCCATGTCCATTGAACTATCGTCTGTGGTGGGAAAATAGAACGGTCCATTTGTAGGTTTTATATGATCTAAGAAATGAACATATTTTA
>JAGDYQ010000100.1:3725169-3741453 GCA_021962125.1 Bulinus truncatus | reverse complement strand
CTCTGTATGAAAAGGACAATACTTTCATCTTGCAAACGTACACCTTAGGGCCTTATGAGAATGTACATTTAAAGATCCCTAGGTAATTATAGACCCCAGGCAGTACTGGGTCACAGGCAGTGGTGGGCCCCAGGCAGTGGTGGCGTCCAGGCTGAAGTTGTCCCCAGGCAGTAGTGGGCCCCAGGCAGTGGTGGGCCCCAGGCAGTGTAGGGACTCAGTCGGTTCACAACAATAGGTGCTGGAAATTGCACGAGTTTGGCAGCTAAAAGAATACACAAACCTCTTAAAGTTAGAATCATCTTAGGCTAATATAACAATATACCTTCAGAGAGCCCTTCGTTAGCATTTCTCCTGAGTCTCACCCCTGGCCCTAGGAGGAAACGCTCTCAAGACCGCCCCGTTCTAATCTTGGGGACCCCCTAGGTATCTTTAAGAAGTAAAATATCCTTTGATATCCTTTGATAGTCAAGTCAGTTTAGACTGTGGGGCATTATTAGTAAACAGATCGCTTTCCATTGCAACGAGCTGACTATAAGTAATAAATGTCTGCCGCAATGTGAAAGTAGCCCATAGCAATTAGAGCTAGTTGACATATCTCTTGAGTAGCGAGTAACACAGATAGGAGCAGTGGAGGGGAGAGGAGCAATGATATAACATATCTCTAATATATAGGAAAGCACGGATAACATATCTCTAATATATAGGAAAGCACTGACATAACATATCTCTAATATATAGGAAAGCACTGACATAACATATCTCTAATATATAGGAAAGCACGGACATAACATCTCTAATATATAGGAAAGCACGGATATAACATCTCTAATATATAGGAAAGCACGGACATAACATCTCTAATATATAGTGAATCGCTGACCCTAGCTGCTTTATGATATGTCAGTAGAATAATCTAGTGGGAACCACTACTGTAAAGAATCTTGATATGTGTGTCGTGTCTATTGGACTACATGTACCTATTTAGAACCACTGCTAAAAAAGTATTGTGTCTGCTCTGTCGGTTGATTTACTTGGCAGTGATCAGTGTGTAACCTTTGATTTGTTTGAAGGATGGTTTGTAAGTGCGTGTGTGTGTGTGTGTGTGTGAGTAATTTGTCTGTGTGTAATGTTTGTCGAACCATTACTTGAGAACCACTGCTATTGGAACATTATGATGTTGATGTTTACGTATGTGTGCATGTGCTAAAAGGACTGGAAATAAAGATTAAATGAAGCGGGAAACTTGCAAAAAAACACGAAGCAGACGATGGCTAATAAACTCGTAGAAAGAAAAAAAACACAAAGATAAATCACTCATAAAAAATCAAATAAAAACATTTTTTTCCGACATTAGGAAATTGATTTGCTATTTTTTATTATTACGTTTCCTTCTGTAAAAAACATTTAAAAATAATAATATAAACTCTAATGAGACAGAAATAAAATAATAAAATATACGGCAAGAATTCAAATTTATTAGACAATTAAACTGAAATAAATCTAATCTGAACAATAAACCCAGGCTTAAATTGTTATTCTTTTTTAGATATTTAACGCAATTAAATTTTATTTTTTGTGGGGGTCGATGTGAACAGAAATAAATCAAAATAAATATTTTCCTTTTTTAAACAAATGCAAGGAAAAAATCTTTATTTTGTGATTTATCAAATATACAAGATTACGAAATATTGAGTCGCGATTGATATAAATTGGACGAACTACAGCTAACGGGCCGAAACCGGGCCAACGAACGGTTCAATTCGGCCCGTTACTCGATTCAGAGTAAAGCACAACACGAGATATTTACTTCAGAGTAAGGCACAACACTAGATATTTACGTTAGGCCGTTTACCTTAAATTTATTTTTGTTTTTTGTGCAGTCAGCACATTGGCTGTTGGTCCGACCCGCCGGTAAAGTTGACGAACCGAATGTGGCCCGCGACTCAAAAGATTTGCCGACCTATGGAGTAGTTTAACAAATAACTGCCACACTTATCGCATACACTGAAATTCATCCAAACAATATATGTATATATATATATGTGTGTTTGTGTGTGTGTGTGTGTTTGTGTACGTTTCTGGATCCACTTGCTAATCTATACATCATACTATGTTTCCAATGATTTACATAGTTTCACTAAGTTCGCCTCGTCTGCTGCATTGGAGATTTATTTGTAAATCTACAGGGTTCGGTTTGGTGGAGGCATAGGTTAATGCTCAACGACTTCACATAAATTGTGAGCCACTACTGTACGCAATTATATCGCGTCGTATTTTATGCTAAATAATATCTGGACAAATATCAGTCCAACACCGCACCGGCTACAAGAAGGGGACATAAGTAGAAACGGGTGATATACCCTTGATTACGGCCCTTCACCGGACTGGTGGAATATTTGCTCATCAAAATGATGTGTGTATTTTATTTAACAAGCTCAAATTAGTCGAGGCAGACACGTCGGGTGTTGATGCGTGAGTGGTGGACCGGACGTCTGAGTGAGCAGATGGTGCACCAGACACTGTTTGACTGGGACACGCACGCACGCACGCACGCATACGCGCGCGCTCTCATATACTCTGAACTGATGAGTTACTAGCTCTAAATATGTCGTATTTTTCGGACCATAAGACGCATCGGACCATAAGGCGCACCAGTTTTTAGAGAAGAGAAATGCAGAAAAAAATATTTTGAAATATTTTTATTAAAATTTTGAAACGATTAGTGTCCTTAAATATTTTATGTGCATTAAAAACCAACAGCACAGTCATAAACAAATGTAATCAATACCAACAGCACAGTCATAAACAAATGTAATCAATACCAACAGCACAGTCATAAACAAATGAAATCAATACCAACAGCACAGTCATAAACAAATGTAATCAATACCAACAGCACAGTCATAAACTAATGTAGTCAATACCAACAGCACAGTCATAAACAAATGTAATCAATACCAACAGCACAGTCATAAACAAATGTAATCAATACCAACAGCACAGTCATAAACAAATGTAATCAATACCAACAGCACAGTCATAAACAAATGTAATCAATACTGTAAAGTAAACAGCAACATTTAGAACCATTATTAACATTTACAGTACTGTCCAACAGTGTAGAACACTTTCCAGCCTCTCATAAGGCTAAAAGCTGTCGGAAAAGCTCAGTGTTACCTCTACAATGTATACGGTAAATACGGTACCCATAAATCATGTAGAGACTTGCTATGCTTTCGTTGCATGGTTTATGGGTATCTACGGTACGCATTGTAGTGAGAGAAGAGGCTGGAGAGTATTTTTCACTTTGACCTTTGACACATTATGGTTATCAGCCTAACCCTAGCCTTTTTTTTTCTCCATTGGGACCATAAAACGCTGGGACTTCCCCCCCCCCCCTCTCATTTCTGGAGGAAAAAATGTGCGTGCGCCTTATGGTCCGAAAAATACGGTAGGTAGCAATGAGAATAAGGACAAGTAACTAAATGAATATGTCCCACTAAGGTTTCAACTTCTAGGCTCGTCACTTGTTTAGCATTTAGTTAACTTTATCTCGGCACATTTTGGCTCATCACTTGTTTAGTTAACTTTACCTCGGAACATTTTGGCTCATCACTTGTTTAGTTAACTTTATATCGGAACATTTTGGCTCATCACTTGTTTAGTTAACTTTATCTCGGCACATTTTGGCTCATCACTTGTTTAGTTAACTTTACCTCGGAACATTTTGGCTCATCACTTGTTTAGTTAACTTTATCTCGGCACATTTTGGCTCATCACTTGTTTAGTTAACTTTATCTCGGCACATTTTGGCTCATCACTTGTTTAGTTAACTTTATCTCGGAACATTTTGGCCCATCACTTGTTTAGTTAACTTTATCTCGGCACATTTTGGCTCATCACTTGTTTAGTTAACTTTATCTCAAAACATTTTGGCTCATCACTTGTTTAGTTAACTTTATCTCGGCACATTTTGGCTCATCACTTGTTTAGTTAACTTTACCTGGGAACATTTTGGCTCATCACTTGTTTAGTTAACTTTATCTCGGCACATTTTGGCTCATCACTTGTTTAGTTAACTTTATCTCGGCACATTTTGGCTCATCACTTGTTTAGTTAACTTTATCTCGGAACATTTTGGCTCATCACTTATATTATTTGGAGTTTTAAACTAACATTATGAGAGTATTTTATGTAGCAATGCTAACGATTCGTAATTCGTACATGTTTTATTAGAATCAATGGCATCACTAGAGATAATAGATGGTCGTGTGGTAAAGCGCTCGACTGTCGACCTGCAGGTACCTGAAACTTTTCAGGCTTAAGTCCCCGCTATGTCTTCCGTGGTGCCTGACACTCCCGGCTGTGGTGGGGATGAAAGAAGGGCACTAGAAAAACCTAAAAATTGTCCCATTTAGGTGGGCGATTTTTTTTTGAGGGGACGGATGGTCGTGCAGTAAAGCGCTCGACTGTCGACCTGAAGATACCTGGTTCGATCTCCGGTGAGGACCAAGGAAATATTTTTTAGGTCTTGGCTCAAGTTTCCGATATATTTCCCGTGGTGCCTCCATGGCCATCGCACTATCGGCTTTGGTGGGGATAAAAGAAGGGCATCATAAAAACCGTCCCATTAGTGATTTATAGGATCTAAGAGATTCCATCTCATCCTTACAGGGACGCACGCACATACACACACTAGAGATAATAAATATTTCTGTATAAGTTACCGGTACATGAATTTACGAAGTATACAGTTTAAGTAAGGTTCGTTAGACTCTCAGGCCATCGGGTTCGATGAAGTGTAGAATTCAGTGGTTTCTGTATTTAGAGGATCGAACCCGGTACCTTCAGGTCGATAGTCGAGCGCCCTACACCAACGAGCGCCCTACACCAACGAGCGCCCTACACCAACGAGCGCTCTACACCAACGGATAGGGCCGGATGGTCGTGTATTTTATATTTTCTTTTAACAAAGAGATATTAAATAAAGAGAAAGACGGAGCAAGATAGAGTGGCATTTAAATATTACATTTCAAATTATCAAAACAATCTCCAAATGTACGTTACATATGAAATATGTCATGTCTAAATATAGTCATATCTGTCATGTCTAAATATAATTTATATCTGTCATGTCTAAATATAGTCATATCCTTCGTGGGGTTTTGTTGACTTTAATGTTTCTAAAAATGAATCGTCTGGGCTAATTTAAGACTGACTATATTGCACGACATGGAGTGGACAATACACTGTCCACTTCGTTGATAAGCTCCTGATAACGAACGATGACCCCATTTCTATTTTAATAACAGAACACACACGTGCGCACACACTCACAACAAAATAAATTGATAAACGATTTTGTTAAGTAAATAAATACAACAGCGTAAAAGTTTTAGTTGTTGATATTTTTGTGTGCGTAAATCTATTATTAAAAATACCAATAAGTTTTTTTACAAACAACGTAGTTTTTTTCCATGCAGAATATTTTTTTTTATACGCACATAAAGTTAAATGTTGGCTACCAAGAACTCTAAATCATATGCAACTAATTGCACTGTTGAATTACACAGGTGGAAATTAAATTTTGGCTACCAGGAACCAAGAACTAAATCATATGCAACTAATTGCACTGTTGAATTACACAGGTGGAAATTAAATTTTGGCTACCAGGAACCAAGAACTAAATCATATGCAACTAATTGCACTGTTGAATTACACAGGTGGAAATTAAATTTTGGCTACCAGGAACCAAGAACTAAATCTTATGCAACTAATTGCACTTTGAATTACACGGGTGGAAATTAAATTTTGGCTACCAGGAACCAAGAACTAAATCTTATGCAACTAATTGCACTTTGAATTACACGAGTGGAAATTAAATGTTGGCTACCAGGAACTAAATCTGGTGCTATCAAAAGTTTCAAATAATTTACTGACATATAAACATTACTGAGATATATTTCATTAAATGTGAAGATTTCAAAACAAACAAACAAGACCAAAGACAACATCAGCTTTCATAATGACGTAATCAGTCGTGTTGAACCAAGTATCTGATGAAACCGTAGGAAGAGCATATCAACAAAAACACCACCCATAAATAGCAAGTTCCTCAACAAATTAAATTGTTCTTTAACTCATTCCCTAGTACGACATCCATTTTTAGAAATATTTCCCAAGACATTTAAATAAAGGTAAACACATACGTTCACAGCCATTTCACAACTGATGAGATATTTATAGACCAATGTCACAAACAGGTAAATGATATTGAATAATAATAATAATCTACAGGGCCGTTTTAAGGTCATCGTAGGCCCCAGGCATTTTCAAAGTCGTAGGCCCTCCCCAACTTTATTTTTAATATTTTTCAAGATAAAAACGTATCTTCGGTCAACGATGGTACAAACACGACTATCATCTTTGGCATGACATTCAGTTGAACAAGTTTGGTTAGGGAAATGACATTTGAGGACGTCATGTGACTTTGCTAAGACAAAGAGCCGACAATGTATCATACTGTAATTTACAGATCTACAGCACTGCAGCTTGACATGCTCAGGTGCTCATCTCACACGGTTATATACAGTTACTTTAATACAAACATTATACACTTTTACTGGCATTCTGAACTTGTTTTCACTTTATGTTCTGGCTTTCGTAGGCCCTTGAAAAGTCCGTAGGCCCTAGGCACAGTGCCTACTGTAACCTAGTTGATAAAGCGGCCCTTATAATCTACTTAACTTTCCAAAATACAGATGCAGCTTTCACAGTGACCTAAGTGTGTTGGGTGAATACAATAAGTGACGCCCTACTGCTTTGATCTTAAACACATTTTTTTCTCTTCTGTCAAAGGTAGGTGACAAAGGAATCTCCTTCTGCATCCAGCTACCCCCTGCCGCCCCCCTCTTTTAGGAGTGGGGCTTAGGACGGTCCTCTTCCCGCCCCCCCTCCCCAGCCTCCCATTTTAAAAAAACTGCCAATGCTCTCAACATCCCAGGATTCCGTCAATTACCGCATGTTTTTTTTTGTTTGTCCAGTTTGACGCGTGTCCAGTGCCCCCTTCACTTGAGACTCCTTGGATCTCCACCCATTAAGACGACATTACACGTCCCCCCGTGTTACATGCCCGGGGCAGGGATGATAACTTGAATCCATGATCTTGTTGACAATCTATATCTGAAGACTCCGGGCAGATCTGGGGCAATGGCGGTTGTTGGGCTATAAACAGAAGCTCAGGCAGTGATGGGACATATGTTTTAATAGATATACGGTCAGTGCATGTTCATCTGGAATTTACTCACGATAATACACGATATATCAGACTTACATTTGATATATCAGGCTCGCATTTGATATATCAGGCTTACATTTGATATATCAGGCTTACATTTGATATATCAGGCTTACATTTGATATATCAGGCTTACATTTGATATATCAGACTTACATTTGATATATCAGGCTCGCATTTGATATATCAGACTTATATTTGATATATCAGGCTTACATTTGATATATCAGGCTTACATTTGATATATCAGACTTACATTTGATATATCAGGCTCGCATTTGATATATCAGGCTTACATTTGATATATCAGGCTTACATTTGATATATCAGACTTACATTTGATATATCAGGCTCGCATTTGATATATCAGGCTTACATTTGATATATCAGGCTTACATTTCATTTATTTTAGTTCATGTCATCACTCCATCCATCTAACCTTTGTCCAGCCCACCGGTCAAATGGAGGAACCCACAGATAGTAGATACTATTTAATGTATGTAGTCTAATATTCTGGACCAGTACTAATTTAGATACTACTTAATGTATGTAGTGTGATATTCTGGACCAGTACTAATTTAGATACTACTTAATGTATGTAGTCTGATATTCTGGACCAGTACTAATGTAGATACTACTTAATGTATGTAGTCTGATATTCTGGACATGGGCTACTACAAGGAAATGAAATAACTTTTTTATTTATTTTTTTATCATAAATTTATCTTAGGTAGATAAAAAAAACCTTTTCTAACATTAAAAAAACTTAATTTCTATTTACTGTCAATATTGGACTGACCATTAAGTCAATTTGCCAACTGGCAAGTGGAACTTGAACATTTAACTTTTGGCCCCCCTCCCTCTATTAAAATATTACTTTGGGTTTGTTTTTTTCTATTGAAAAAAAAATAGGGGAAAAAAAGGTGAAAAATGGGTAACTAAGATTAACAATATAAATTTGACTTTCCTCGATTACAAGATGTAAGCCAGGGTTTATGTAACGGTTTTAGTAACATGCCCTAAGCTTAGAAGAGGAGTGTCGCAAAAGAACACGTAAAGCAAAGCATCAATGAAATGATAGGCACCGGCTGAGACCTGGTCCACACAGGGAAAAAATAATACACATCTCTTCCCCCTCCCCCCCCCTCTCTCTCCCAGATGGATGATGAACATGTGAGTAAATGTTATGAATTATTTAGCCAGAGTCCACTCCGGATATCAATAGCGTGCACGCGCGCACACACACACACACACGCAGGCGCGCACATAGACGCTAACACTCACACACGAATGTTAACATGACAGCAAAGATGAGCAGAACAACAGCAGCAATAACAACACCAGCAACAACAAATGCATTTAGCCCGGCATTGATGTTGAGTTCATATTGTATCTTTTAAAATAGCTCATCGAGTCACGCACTGGGTGAGTGAGTACATATTGTACCTTTCAGAATACCTAGCGAGTCACACACTGGGTGAGTGAGTACATATTGTACCTTTCAGAATACCTAGCGAGTCACACACTGGGTGAGTAAATATTGTACCTTTCAGAATACCTAGCGAGTCACACACTGGGTGAGTGAGTACATATTGTACCTTTCAGAATACCTAGCGAGTCACACACTGGGTGAGTACATATTGTACCTTTCAGAATACCTAGCGAGTCACACACTGGGTGAGTGAGTACATATTGTACCTTTCAGAATACCTAGCGAGTCACACACTGGGTGAGTACATATTGTACCTTTCAGAATACCTAGCGAGTCACACACTGGGTGAGTGAGTACATATTGTACCTTTCAGAATACCTAGCGAGTCACACACTGGGTGAGTACATATTGTACCTTTCAGAATACCTAGCGAGTCACACACTTGGTGACCTGCAGAAGTTGTGGTGACAGCCCCCAACCAACCCTTCTGTGACACACACACACACACACACACACACACACCCACATATGCACACGCACACACACACACACACAGGTTTAATCTGTCAGAGATTGTATCTGCTTCAAGTCAAACACCGTCGGCACTTAAAATGACTGAATGCGTTATTGCCCGGTGAGCAGATGCTTTATGTACTCCCTATTGGATTGGTCACATGATCGATACCGCCACGTTCATGGTGTGAAGCGTACTTAAACCTCAGTACTTTATCATATCGGGTGTACCAGGGATTCTCAGTACTTAAACATTAACACTTTAACACACCGGCTTTATCAAAGATTTTTGGTACTCAAATCTAGAGACTATATCATATCCACTGCACCAGAGGTTCTCAGTACTTAAACATTAACACTTTAACACATCGGCTTTATCAAAGGTTTTCGGTACTCAAATCTAGAGACTATATCATATCGGCTGTACCACAGGTTCTCAGTACTTAAACATAGACAGTTTATTACATTGGGTGTTACAGAGATTCTCAGCAAACCCAAATTGCCTAACATGGACAGAACTCCTCAATGATTCTCTCTACATAGATTCATAAGGCACTAGTACGAAACTAAACTAACTTATAATAACTACAGTAAGTAAATTTAAATATATATATAAAAAAAGATTTTACTCTTGATTCTTGTTGATCAAACACAAGCAGCCATCAATTATTCAAAACAATACAAAGCTCAACCAAGACATATACGCATTTTTATGTTGGTTTTTTTTTCAAATTCTTTTTGTAACGTTGAGGGGTTCATGCATTCCAGATTTAGAACTGTTGATCAACCAACTGCCTGAATATCGTTGTTGTTTTTTTTTTGGTTTGGTCTGGCTCAGTTTGTATATGATGGTTGGTGCTAGGA
Source organism: Bulinus truncatus (assembly GCA_021962125.1). Taxonomy (NCBI): domain Eukaryota; kingdom Metazoa; phylum Mollusca; class Gastropoda; family Planorbidae; genus Bulinus; species Bulinus truncatus. The sequence continues at coordinate 3,731,347 of JAGDYQ010000100.1, read as the reverse complement.
CTAGACGCTATGGTTGATCTCCCCTTTAGACGGCTGGTGTGAATAAGTTATTGATCTTTAGTCTGACAGATGAATTGTGGGAAATAAAAAATTGTTCTTTTGTTGAAGTAGAAAATAATTAAACCAATGGAACGGAATAGAGGGGCCGGGGGAAGGGAAGATATTTTGTTCAGTCTTTAAAACATTTAACTGTGTTGTTTTTAGACACAACAGCAGCAGTGGTCTGGTCAGACACAAAGTACACATGTACACATTTAGTAGCGATAGTACAGGCTAGACACAGCAGCAGTGGTCTGGTCAGACACGCAGTACACATGTACATATTTAGTAGCGATAGCACAGGCTAGACACAACAGCAGTGGTCTGGTCAGACACAGAGTACACATTTAGTAGCGATAGTACAGGCTAGACACAGCAGCAGTGGTCTGGTCAGACACGCAGTACACATGTACATATTTAGTAGCGATAGCACAGGCTAGACACAACAGCAGTGGTCTGGTCAGACACAGAGTACACATTTAGTAGCGATAGTACAGGCTAGACACAGCAGCAGTGGTCTGGTCAGACACGCAGTACACATGTACATATTTAGTAGCGATAGCACAGGCTAGACACAACAGCAGTGGTCTGGTCAGACACAGAGTACACATTTAGTAGCGATAGTACAGGCTAGACACAGCAGCAGTGGTCTGGTCAGACACAGAGTACACATTTAGTAGCGATAGCACAGGCTAGACACAACAGCAGTGGTCTGGTTAAACACAGAGTACACATTTAGTAGCGATAGCACAGGCTAGACACAACAGCAGTGGTCTGGTCAGACACAGAGTACACATTTAGTAGCGATAGCACAGGCTATGGGTTTGTAATGTAGGCATATACTACTTAATGTAACTTAATGAATGTAGTCTGAGACCCAAAGTCTGAAGGACTTGATAGACTACACCAGTTGCGGCGAACCTTTTTTAGGCCGCGCGCCCAACAAAAAAAAAACAACACTTATTTATAGAAAAGTGCCGACAATCCAATTAAATTAAAGGAAGTGATCTTTAAGTCGCGTGCCGACTGATGAGGCTCTGCGTTCCGGCTGTGGCATGCGTGCCATACGTTCGCCACCACTGGACAAGACCATTGCCGCAGCAAGGCGGGTAGCAGCCCTAACACATATCAGTGTATATATCCTGCTAGGAGGGAACAGCCCTAACACATATTAGTCGTGTAAAAGTATTCTGCTTTAAAATGAATTAGTAATGGGCTGGCCACAGTTAGTGGAGATTGTAAGGACCCCCAAGGGGGCCATAATGGCCACAGTTAGTGGAGATTGTAAGGACCCCCAAGGAGGCCATAATGGCCACAGTTAGTGGAGATTGTAAGGACCCCCAAGGGGGCCATAATGGCCACAGTTAGTGGAGATTGTCAGGACCCCCAAGGAGGCCATAATGGCCACAGTTAGTGGAGATTGTAAGGACCCCCAAGGGGGCCATAATAGCCACAGTTAGTGGAGATTGTAAGGACCCCCAAGGAGGCCATAATGGCCACAGTTAGTGGAGATTGTAAGGACCCCCAAGCGGGCCATAATGGCCACAGTTAGTGGAGATTGTAAGGACCCCCAAGCAGGCCATAATGGCCACAGTTAGTGGAGATTTAAAGGGTCCGAGTTGGTCATAAAGGTCGCAGTTAAAATATATTTTAGGGGCCCAAATCTACTTCATTTTTTAAAAGAAATAATTTATCACAGACTGCAGTAATAAGAGATAAGCTTTACACTTAAATCCTATATAATAAATTACAAGTGTGTGTTTTTGTTCCTCCAATGGTATTTACTAAACTAGTCACGTGACAGCTTACCCGACCACGTGACTTGCTTCCGACCCGGAAGAGGATAAGAGTGCGGACACCACGAGATCTACTGCACGATTGCCGGAAATGTACAGCGTAAAAATTATTTTTGTAAAACTTAGGCACAGAAAAAAACTTGAAAAAAATATGCGGCCCATGCACTAGTGTTGTTTTCGTTGACTAAAACTAAAACCTTCGTTGACGAAAATGTTGACTTTTAGTCAACGAGAACTAAAACTAAAACTAAAATTAGCAGCAAGACTAAAACTAGACGAAAACTGAAATTATTACAGATAAAACGAAAAAAAAACTGAAACTAAAATAGTGTTGCTTTCGTTCACGAAAACTAAAACTAAAACCTTCGTTAACGAAAATGTTGACTTTTCGTCAACGAGAACTAAAACTAAAACTAAAATTAGAAGCAAGACTAAAACTAGACGAAAACTAAAATTATTACAGAAAAAACGAAATAAAAACTGAAACTAAAATATGACCTGGGACTAAAACAACACTACCATGCACAGTGATATAAAATAATTGTTTGGAAATTTTGCTGGAAATAATGTGCACACAAAAACGCAAAATAACATTACCCAATATATCTTAATACATAATCACAATAATTAAAACGGAAAATCATATTTTCGGCTTAGAGTGATTATAACTTATCAGATTTCACATTTATAAAAAAAAATATATATAAAATTCCGTCCGTCCTTCGACGGGCTTAATTCTAGTACAATAATAATCGTTCAACTTTACAACTAACCAATATTTCATTTGAAAATCAAAGGATAATGTTAAAATTGTTTTCTGAGCAAAGGGAAATAATTGAAAGATCAATAACATCAATGACTTAACAAAACGATAAATTATATTATTTTTTAATCTCATATCACTGAAACTAAGAACAACAAACAGAGGGTATTAACTTGTTGAAGCGGATGTACCGATGTAGCCTACCACCAGTGCCGCCATGAGGGGGTGCGGGGGGGGGGGCAAAAGCCTAGAGGCCCGGCGAGTTTTAGGGGCCCGGACTGAGCTGGCCAATCAACTTTTGAAAATATTATTATCAGCACGGGGGTGCCGTGACAGCCCTACCCAGGGGTCCGAAATTTCTGTCGGTGGGCATGCGTGCCAGGGTGGGAGCCTGGTGGATGGGGGTGGGGGGTTCAATAAATGATGAATCTGGAAAAAAAACTTAAAGGTTCAATTGTCTTTTTCTCTCTTATTCTAGATATCCAAAATATTTCACAATTGTTTTCTTCTTTCACAATTCGTTCCCAACTGTCGCAACAAAACTTCCATCGTTTACACAATCAGCATTTTTGTTGTATAAATGGTCACCAACTTCATTTCCTTAACAACTGATCTCGCCAAGATGATATACTGTACGCATGATATGTTGGCATTGAAAAAAATGTTGATTGGTAACAGTAAACTTGAGTGAACTTCAAACTTTGGTCGATGTTAAAAGTTTTTCTTGTTTCATCCAGAATGTTTTCCATCCAACACTTGTTACATGACATCATTGTTTTTTGTTGTTGTTTTTTAAAGTTTTGCAACATGAACATCAGTCTGGGAAAAATGGAAAGGTCTCGGAAGTTATTTTAGGAGGTTCTGAAATGTTCATTCCCGAGGTCTTCACGTGGTTCAGCAGACGTCTCCAGAGGAAATAGATTCGAGAATCAAATGACAGCCGGTCTGTCATTTTACTTTTGGCATGTATTTCCTGGGCCATTTATTTCTACACAGAGTGATTTATGGAGCCAACCGCTAGAAGATTTTTAGGGAACATAACTGACTTGTATCCACGATCCATGGCTTATAGCCATTGTATATGCATATATATATATATATATATATATATATATATATATATATATGTGTGTGTGTGTGTGTGTGTGTGTAACCACTATGTCTGGTGTGATCAAAGATCTCATCAATAATCTATATAAATAAAAGCGGTGTGGGTTCTGCGTTAAATCGAAAGTAAAAAATTAATACAACAGTATTGCAATTTAAAAATCGTCACACGTAAACAATAGTAATAAAATTCATGAAAAAATCGGATCTGTCCGAAACCTAAAATTACCAACTGATCAAACCTAAGGAAATATAACTCTATGCAAAGGTTTTGCAGGGTACAGCTAATTATTAATAATATTTTGATCTTAGTAATGACTTAATCAATTGTCCACAAAGTGATTTTTAAACAGGTGGAGGGTTCGAATATTATAACGTATTTCATTCTCTTATCTCAATTGACAATAAACATTGTGCGCAGCGCAATATATACATCAAAGACAATGTGACAACGGATCTAGGATTATTTGCTCATTAGGACAAACTGTGTAGAGATTGTTTTTCAAAGCCAGCATGACAAATGTTTTCAAATAGTATAATTAAAAGCAAATATAACAACGGTTCTTAAACTTTGTATTTAAAAACCTGTGTGATAAAGGTTCTAAAACTATGTAATTATAGCCAATGTCATAAAGGTTCTAAAACTATGTAATTATAGCCAATGTCATAAAGGTTCTAAAACTATGTAATTTTAGCCAATGTCATAAAGGTTCTAAAACTTTTTAATGATAGCCAATGTCATAAAGGTTCTAAAACTATGTAATTATAGCCAATGTCATAAAGGTTCTAAAACTATGTAATTATAGCCAATGTCTTAAAGGTTCTAAAACTATGTAATTATAGCCAATGTCATAAAGGTTCTAAAACTATGTAATTATAAGCCAATGCCAAACAGTTTCTAAAACTTTGTAATTTTAGCCAATGTCATAAAGGTTCTAAAACTTTTTAATGATAGCCAATGTCATAAAGGTTATAAAACTATGTGACAAAGGTAGTCAAGTCGATTAAATAAAACTATTAGACGATTTTATATACAAGTGTTGTAAATGTTTCTTAAACATTCATTCGTTTCTAGGTCTTTTAGAGAACTTTGAACATGTTCATTGTGCACGGTGTATTCGTTTCATATATAAAGCCAACCGGATTGGAATAATGTTTCATATGTAGGCCACCCATATTGGAATGATAGTTGCAGGGTAGTAGTGAAGTGATAAAGGAACAAATTTAGAATCCAATCCAAGCTTTTGTTTGAAGCACTCACCTAGATTGTTTTCTTGCTGAGCGCCAAATACTAAAGTACATCATAGCATCAGTGTAGCTCAGATGTATGTACTCTTAGTTTGATTGTAATTTGGTTTCATACTGAGTGTTATTTAAACCTCTTATCGTTTCCGTGTAGAATGTCGGAGAAGAGGGTGGGTGAGATGGAGGGGGGGGGTAAGTGACCTGATTGTAGAAAAAAAACAACAACTGCTCCAGGTCATCTTTTCTATTAGCGCATGCTCAGTCCTCAACACAAATATAATACATATAGAGCTAATTCCTCTACCATTGACCATGGGCGTATTCATGGGGGGAGGCAAGGGGGGCATTTGCCCCCCCCCTACATTTTGAAAAAATGTCATATAAGAGGGTGGCTTTTGCTCCCCCCCCCCTTACATTTAAAAAAAAATGTCATAAAGTTGTTATTTGCCCCCCCACCCTGGAAAATTTTTGCCCCCCCCCCTGGAAAAATTCCTAGCGACGCCCATGCCATTGACTAAAGAATGTCGCCATTCCATTTATTAGGTTTCTAATAGTGTCTTCTTCTTTCTTCTTCAAAGTATAGTATGGTCATAGGGCCTAAACAGTGTCTCACCATCGGACACAGTGTTGGGCAGTCTTTCTTCTTTTACTTTCAACTGTTCTCCCCCAAGGTTCGTTTTGGCTCCCTTGTTTTTCTATTACCCTGTGGGTTCCGTGTTAGTATTTTGAAGACATTTGTATTAAAAAAGAAGGACTTCTTAGATGGGGTGGTAAATAACACTGAATTCTGAAACAGATTCCTCAAATTAAATATACGCCATATTAAATACTGATCAATAGATTATTGGTAAAAATGTCGACCCAGCCTCTGGAAAACTAAATTGCATTCTCTTCAGTGACTTTAAAGATGGAGCATAAGGAGATGTTGGATACACAATCAACACGTTATGTGCGGCAGTTACTTCATTAGTATCATTGAGTTCACAAATAGTCAAAATGGTGGTAATAGAAAAAAAATATAAAACGAACAAACGGAGGATTGCGCATTCTGTTTGCTATAATTACATTCTGTAGTGTGCACACTCACTGCACACTGGCACACTTACTGCACACTCACTGCACACTGGCACACTTACTGCACACTCACTGCACACTGGCACACTCACTGCACACTCACTGCACACTCACTGACACACTCACTGACACACTCACTGACACTCACTGACAC
>JAGDYQ010000100.1:3712669-3722669 GCA_021962125.1 Bulinus truncatus | reverse complement strand
GCTACCCCAGCTGCGTCCTACACCTGACTCCACACTTTGTAACCCACTCTTTACATCTCCACACTTTGTAACACACTCTTTACATCTCCACACTTTGTAACCCACTCTTTACATCTCCACACTTTGTAACCCACTCTTTACATCTCCACACTTTGTAACCCACTCTTTACATCTCCACACTTTGTAACTCACTCTTTACATCTCCACACTTTGTAACCCACTCTTTACATCTTCTTATTATATGAGCCTTCTTGATACTTGATATTACAAAAATATAAATCGTTATGAATGAAATTGGAAAAAAAAAACTAAACACAAATTAATATCTTTACATTGTTACAGTAGATAAGGGGGGAAGTGTTCGACAGTTGACCCCCCTCCCCCCCCCCCACACACACACACAGAGTCAATGAGATATATTGACAACCAACACTGTCTGAGTATTTTGAAATAATAATTCTATTTTTTGTTCATCTATTGTACCACGCCGCGAGCTTGTTCTATTTTTAGACATTCTTTCCCGAAACGGTTAGAAAAAATCCCCACAAACTAATGTTGTTAACTTGCTATTAGTGGTTTGGATTATAGTTTTTTTTTAATTATTCGTTTGAGAGGCGATAAAATAATGTTCATTGATTTTTGTTTGAGGGTAAATTTTAGCTCAACTGGATATCATGCTCTTGTTTGATACATAAAAGTATTTCTGGTGAACTTTGAACCCGTTGGGATAGCTTCCTGGTGTTACTTAATAAATATTACGAAATAAGAAATTTCCGACAGACGCCTAGTCCTATACGAGATTCAGTCGGTCATAGTCAAACTAACACAAGAAACATGAGATTCTGTCGGTCAAACAACCATCATTAGATTCTGTCGGTCACAAAACCAAACGTGAGACTCCGTCGGTCAAACACCCAAACATAAGATAATGTCAGTCACACAATCAAACATAAGATTCTGTCAGTCGCACAATCAAACATAAGATTCTGTCAGTCGCACAACCAAACATGAGATTCCGTCGGACACACAACCAACCATGAGATTCCGTCGGTCATACAACCAAACATGAGATTCCGCCTCTCACAGAACTCCGTTCGCCAACTCCCCCCATGAGCTCACGTTTCACTGATACAGCATGAGACGGTCGTTTCATCGTAATGAGAGCCACAAATATTTGTAGGGCAAGCACATCCCTCGGGGTCTGTTGTTGACACCATGTTCGCCAAACTCCGTACATAGTCACACACACTGCCATGCCAGTTGTAGGTCTGGAAGCTGGTAGGGAAGGGAGAGAGAGAGATGGGGTTGGGGATGAAAGCAGGAGAGTGTGAAGAGAGAAGGAGAGATGGTTGGGGGGGGGGGGTGAAGAGAGAACGAGAGATGCAGAGTGCCGCCGGTTATTTTCTAGTCCTAGACACTCAAAAGGTTCAAAGAGAAATGGGTTTTTTTTTGTCAGTGTCTGAACTGGACATCTGGTTGTGACATTTCAAGTTTTAGTTTAGTGGTCACTTTGTATTGACCGGTTCGGACATGACATCTTGAGGTAATCTAAGAGTCGCGGAGAGACTACGTATTTTGTCTGTTATTTCATTTTACACTCCACGCGGCATAATGTATCAAGAGTGTGTTCAATTTGTAAAGTATTTGTACACACAGACAGAAGGATAGATAGATAGATAGATAGATAGATAGATAGATAGATAGATAGATTGAGAGATAGATAGATAGACGGATAGATAGATAGATAGATAGATAGATATGTATCTATGATTATGATATATATGCGTTGTTATACTAGGCACACTCAAATAATAGTATACAATAGCTACACCCTCTGTATTGCAGACAAATAAAATTGTTTATTTATTATATACAGAAAGCTAGTCATCAAGATTGGTTTGAAATATTGATACTTAAAGTCAGTGAATGACGGGCAGCTCAGGGCATAATATTGTGAATGGGATCCTCGCCCCACGCCCCAGCAGTCTGTGCATGCCCCCCACCCCACCCCAACGCCGACCATGCTTGTATATAATTACATTATATTTACTGAACATGCATCAATTGTTGCTGTTTATTTGTTATACACTGTGTACATTTAAATCGCAAGCACTTTACGTAAATCAATCGTGGTATAGTAGAGTTTGTAAGACAAACATGAGTCAAACGTATTATTGTAATGTTTGTAGTATAAACTTAAGTCAAACATGCTACTGTAGAGTTTGTAAGACAAAGATAAATCATACGTTGTATTCTAAAGTTTGCAAGACAAACATAAATCATATGTTGTATTCTAAAGTTTGTAAAACAAACATAAATCAAACGTTGTATTCTAAAGTTTGCAAGACGAAGATAAATCAAACGTTGTATTGTAAAGTTTGCAAGACAAAGATAAATCAAACGTTGTATTCTAGAGTTTGTAAGACAAAGATAAATCAAACGTTGTATTCTAAAGTTTGCAAGACAAAGATAAATCAAACGTTGTATTCTAGAGTTTGTAAGACAAAGATAAATCAAACGTTGTATTCTAAAGTTTGCAAGACAAACATAATTCAAACGTTGTATTCTAAAGTTTGCAAGACAAAGATAAATCAAACGTTGTATTCTAAAGTTTGCAAGACAAAGATAAATCAAACGTTGTATTCTAAAGTTTGCAAGACGAACATAAATCAAACGTTGTATTCTAGAGTTTGCAAGACGAACATAAATCAAACGTTGTATTCTAAAGTTTGCAAGACGAACATAAATCAAACGTTGTATTGTAAAGTTTGCAAGACAAAGATAAATCAAACGTTGTATTCTAGAGTTTGTAAGACAAAGATAAATCAAACGTTGTATTCTAAAGTTTGCAAGACAAAGATAAATCAAACGTTGTATTCTAGAGTTTGTAAGACAAAGATAAATCAAACGTTGTATTCTAAAGTTTGCAAGACAAACATAATTCAAACGTTGTATTCTAAAGTTTGCAAGACAAAGATAAATCAAACGTTGTATTCTAAAGTTTGCAAGACAAAGATAAATCAAACGTTGTATTCTAAAGTTTGCAAGACGAACATAAATCAAACGTTGTATTCTAGAGTTTGCAAGACGAACATAAATCAAACGTTGTATTCTAAAGTTTGCAAGACGAACATAAATCAAACGTTGTATTCTAAAGTTTGCAAGACGAACATAAATCAAACGTTGTATTCTAAAGTTTGCAAGACGAACATAAATCAAACGTTGTATTCTAAAGTTTGCAAGACGAACATAAATCAAACGTTGTATTCTAAAGTTTGCAAGACGAACATAAATCAAACGTTGTATTCTAAAGTTTGTAAAACAAAGATAAATCAAACGTTGTATTCTAAAGTCTGCAAGACAAACATAAATCAAACGTTGTATTTACTTATCGCTCCAAATTTCTGACAAGAGTAAGCTATCAGAGCAACATTTGTCTCTCTCTGTTCGCGACAGCTGTGACATCACGAAATGTACCGAGTATGTCTGACGTCAGCAGGGAGGTGGGGGGGAGCAGCGGGTGCTCGGGGAAAAAGAAACATAGGGAGCTAAGGCAAGAGGAGGTCAGCTAACAGAAAGCCAGTTAATGGTAGCCAGAGGGCAGACAAAATGTTTTTATAACCCTGGTTGGGTAAATGGAAGTTTCAGACGAAGACTGACCAGTGGAATAGAGACCCTCCTACACTAGATGTTAGCGGACTGTTTGGCCTTCTACACAAGAAAGTATACAGAACACAACGTGTGAGAGAAAGTTGTAGTGATATAAGTACCATGTATTTTTTAAAATTTAGATGAAGTAATTTTATATTTAAGTGAGATACAATGAGTTCAAAGGGCAAGAGGTCACGCTTACCATGAGTTCACAGGGCAAGAGGTCACGTGGAAGGAGATAAATTGAACCTGCCAGGTTGTAATATATTTAGATTGATGTGAGGTCATGATTGGAAGTTACCCGGATATAACATTAATGATGTTTACTTTGTAGCGGTCAGTCTTGTAGATTATGATTTATTTCAACCGTATGATGTAAGTAAGATGTAAGTAAGATGTAAGTAAGATAGTAAAAAAAAATAATTGTCTGGACATATGTCGTCAGAAGAACGATGTGTTATGTGTTAATCCAACTTGGAACCCGGTGACCCAAATCCATCCATCCATCCATCCATCCATCCATCCATCCATCCATCCATCTATCTATCTATCTATCTATCTATCTATCTATCTATCTATCTATCTATCTATCTATCTATCTATCTATCTATCTATCTATCTATCTATCTATCTATCTATCAATCTATCTATCTATCTATCTATCTATCTATCTATCTATCTATCTATCTATCTATCTATCTATCTAACTATTTATCTATATATCTGTCTATCTATCAATCTACCTATCTATCTACATGTCTATCTATCTATCTATCTATCTATCTATCTATCTATCTATCTATCTATCTATCTATCTATCTATCTATCTATCTATCTATCTATCTATCTATCTATCTATCTATCTATCTATCTATCTAACTAACTAACTAACTATCTCTCTCTATATCTGTCTATCTATCTATCTCTGTCTATCTATTGATCTATTTATCTATCCAATTAGATTTATCTACCTATCTATCTAGTCACTCTGTCTGCATGTATGCGCTCTATACAGGCAAGTATGAGTACGCCACATGACTCCTGCACAGTGGCGTCACGGGGGGGGGGGTGCGGGCCGCACCGGGTGACACCGTTTTAGGCGTGACTGCAAAATGAACCGTTCTAAATTTCATAGCAGAAAAAAATCGGTGTACATTAGTCGGTTTTATAACCGATCATAGTTCAAAACATGAGAAGTAGCACAGGGTGTCACTATAGAACAGTAGCACAGGGTGACACCATGCACAGCAGTAGCACAGTGTGACACCATGCACAGCAGTAGCACAGGGTGACACCATGCACAGCAGTAGCACAAGGTGCCACCATGCTGATCAGTAGCACAGTGTGCCACCATGCAGAGCAGTAGCACAGGATGCCACGATGCAGAGCAGTAGCACAAGGTGCCACCATGCTGATCAGTAGCACATGGTGCCACCATGCAGAGCAGTAGCACAGGGTGCCACCATGCAGAGCAGTAGCACAGGGTGCCACGACAGAGAGCGTCTGGAGCTTAGGTAAATGAATACAGTTCAAAGATGCTCGGATCAATCTAGAGTTGTTTTTTTTTGCAAACATTCTAAAAAAAAAGGACGCATCTAGTCACGTGGTTTCATGAAATTGGAGACGTAGTTTACAAACTCAGTTTAATTAAAGTAATGTAGGCGTATATCTTTCTGAAACACAGTCAGTAATACTATAGTTATTATCGCTAAAGTACTTTAAAGTAAAGTATCTAAAGTCTAGTGCAGGAAAATTCGAAATATGTTTCCATTGGTCATGGTGGATGTCCTGATGGGGTGAAACCCTGAATTTTCATCCCCGGGTGACACCAACCATAGTGAATCCAATTCTCCTGCATTGGTACAACTCAGGTAATAAAATAATATGTGTAGTATAATATGTCGCAAAGCAACTGAACATGTTTTTTTTTCGGTCTGTAAATTACAGTACGTTTGAAGTAAATAATGTACTACATTAAAATCCTCGTTTTCTTTGAAACGTTTGTTAAAACATCGGAAATCCCCGATTCCTCTAACTGCCTTAAGCCAGTGAGCCACCCATGTTTAATCTCATCCTGACCATCTAAATAGAAACTGCGACCATATCCATGGGAGATTATTACCAGCTGTGTGCTCCCACACATCGATCGGGGTTGAGGTTCTTGAATCCTCTGTTTTAGAACCCGGATGGCCTGTTTCACTGGGAGACAGCGTTTTAAAGCTAAATAGATTTTCAAGCAAACTCCATAGTTTCACACGAACAACAGGTGGGAGGGGAGGGGGGGGAGCAGTTCTCAAAGTGTGATGATGGGAGAGTAGTGTCCGGGACTTAATGACCAGAGGAGGAGAGTTGTCTAAAGATGGACATCACACAAAGTGTCTTTAGTGTATTTACCGTGTCCGGGGTTTGTTTGTTACTTAACTACAGATGACCGGACAGTCATGTAGGTATCACCAGGGCCCGGGGTTCGGTTGGTGCTGTTAATGTTAAAGCAACAGGCCCGTACCATAAATAGACAAGACGAGAACTTTACATGAATCGTGTGACGAGACGAGTAGACATTTATTTTGAACTGCAATATCCGGCACTATGTCACATAAGGCACTATGTCACATCCGGCACTATGTCACATCGAGCACTATGTCACATCAGGCACTCTATGTCACATCAGGCACTATGTCATATCAGGCACTATGTCACATCCGACTCTATATCACATCAGGCACTATGTCACATCAGGCACTATGTCACATCAGGCACTATGTCATATCAGGCACTATGTCACATCCGGCTCTATATCACATCAGGCACTATGTCACATCAGGCACTATGTCATATCAGGCACTATGTCACATCCGACTCTATATCACATCAGGCACTATGTCACATCAGGCACTATGTCACACCAGGCACTATGTCACACCAGGCACTATGTCACATCGAGCACTATGTCACATCAGGCACTATGTCACATCGAGCACTATGTCACATCAGGCACTCTATGTCACATCAGGCACTATGTCATATCAGGCACTATGTCACATCCGGCTCTATATCACATCAGGCACTATGTCACATCAGGCACTATGTCATATCAGGCACTATGTCACATCCGGCTCTATATCACATCAGGCACTATGTCACATCAGGCACTATGTCATATCAGGCACTATGTCACATCCGACTCTATATCACATCAGGCACTATGTCATATCAGGCACTATGTCACATCCGGCTCTATATCACATCAGGCACTATGTCACATCAGGCACTATGTCATATCAGGCACTATGTCACATCCGACTCTATATCACATCAGGCACTATGTCATATCAGGCACTATGTCACATCCGGCTCTATATCACATCAGGCACTATGTCACATCAGGCACTATGTCAGATCAGGCACTATGTCACATCCGACTCTATATCACATCAGGCACTATGTCACATCAGGCACTATGTCACACCAGGCACTATGTCACACCAGGCACTATGTCACATCGAGCACTATGTCACATCAGGCACTATGTCACATCAGGCACTATGTCACACCAGGCACTATGTCACACCAGGCACTATGTCACATCGAGCACTATGTCACATCAGGCACTATGTCACATCGAGCACTATGTCACATCAGGCACTCTATGTCACATCAGGCACTATGTCATATCAGGCACTATGTCACATCCGGCTCTATATCACATCAGGCACTATGTCACATCAGGCACTATGTCATATCAGGCACTATGTCACATCCGACTCTATATCACATCAGGCACTATGTCATATCAGGCACTATGTCACATCCGGCTCTATATCACATCAGGCACTATGTCACATCAGGCACTATGTCATATCAGGCACTATGTCACATCCGACTCTATATCACATCAGGCACTATGTCATATCAGGCACTATGTCACATCCGGCTCTATATCACATCAGGCACTATGTCACATCAGGCACTATGTCATATCAGGCACTATGTCACATCCGACTCTATATCACATCAGGCACTATGTCACATCAGGCACTATGTCACACCAGGCACTATGTCACACCAGGCACTATGTCACATCGAGCACTATGTCACATCAGGCACTATGTCACATCGAGCACTATGTCACATCAGGCACTCTATGTCACATCAGGCACTATGTCATATCAGGCACTATGTCACATCCGACTCTATATCACATCAGGCACTATGTCACATCAGGCACTATGTCACACCAGGCACTATGTCACACCAGGCACTATGTCACATCAGGCACTTTATCCAGCAACGTATGCCAACGGCGATAACATGATCTAACAATATGGGGGCCCTCTTTCAGAATGTTTGCAATGGGCTTCCTAAAGTATATTTTATGTGGGCCTTACCGCAGTGTGTTTGGAGGGGACCCTCATAAAGTAAAAATCCCTTCCTAAACATTCACAAACTGGGTACTTGAGGGTTAACTTACACCAAGCCCAAATTTAAAGTGTCTAGTTTTGGCACACACAGTTTCAAGTGGACCGTATCTAGTTTGGGAAGAGTGCTAGCCACACACAGTTTCAAAGCTTAACTATATTTCAATAAACTCTTAATTTAAGTATGATCACGAACTTTACTGCTACGACTGCGTATCTAAATGAATCTATTTGATATTTGGTGAGCCACTCTAGTTGAGCAGATCGTCAACAAGCAAGGTTGTCGGCTTGTAGTTGAATATTTTGACTTTGCATGTGAGCTAAATTCAGTTAACTTCATCACAAAATTAGTTGACGACAATTACATTTTACCCCATTCACTGGGTTTCTGGTTTTTTGTAACATTGTACTGAAAAAAAGTATTTCATTAATATCTATATATTACATGACATTAATATCTATAGATTACATGACATTAATATCTATAGATTACATGACATTAATACCTATAGATTACATGACATTAATATCTATAGATTACATGACATTAATATCTATAGATTGCATGACATTAATATCTATAGATTACATGACATTAATATCTATAGATTACATGACATTAATATCTATAGATTACAGGACATTAATATCTATAGATTACATGACATTAATATCTATAGATTTAGATTACATGACATTAATATCTATCGATTACATGACATTAATACCTATAGATTACATGACATTAATATCTATAGATTACATGACATTAATATCTATAGATTACATGACATTAATATCTATAGATTGCATGACATTAATATCTATAGATTAGATGTTTGTGAATTTTGATAGATTATTTCTTCCTTACTTGGGGTAAGTACATAAAATATTTACTTAGGTCAGTGCCGTAGCGAGATAAACTCGCGCCCGGGACACACCTTTAATATACCTTTTTAACGCCCCCCACCCATTTGAAAACCATATAATATTATATGTAAAATATACCATTTGGCGCCCCTTTGTGAGTGTGTGAAGTCCCTGTAAGGATGAGATGAAATCTCTTAGATCCTATGAACCACTAATGGGACGGTTTTTTATGGTGCCCTTCTTTCATCCCCACCATAGCCGATAGTGCAATGGCCATGGAGGCACCACGGGAGATATAACGGGAACTTGAGCCATGACCTGAAAAATTTCCTTGGTCCTCACCGGAGATCGAACCAGGTACCTTCAGGTCGACAGTCGAGCGCTTTACCACATTTGTGAGTAATCCGTTCCCTTTGTGAGCAGCGCCCTGGGCATGATGCCCCCCCTTGACCACCCCTCTCTACACCTCTGATTTAGGTAGCGGCTAAAGTCACAACGTTGGTATGTCATTATTCCTTCTACGCCATGAAAAAAAAAGACATACATCAATATGTTATTAAAATATGTGGGTCATTGACAACTCAATATGTTCTCTATTTTCATCCTGTGTGATGATTCACCAAGTCTTCACAAACAACTATGATGTTATCAGTTAACATGTGTTTCATGTTTGTGTGTTTGAATGTTCTGGTCTGTTTTCATGTCTGACTGAGGAAAGGTCTCACTAAAACAAGTCTCTGTGTCTACATGCTGTGAATGTTTGGGTCAGTGTCAGCTAGTGTTGTTTTAGTCCCAGGTCATATTTTAGTTTCAGTTTTTATTTCGTTTTTTCTGTAATAATTTTAGTTTTCGTCTAGTTTTAGTCTTGCTGCTAATTTTAGTTTTAGTTTTAGTTCTCGTTGACGAAAAGTCAACATTTTCGTCAACGAAGGTTTTAGTTTTAGTTTTCCTCAACGAAAACAACACTAGTGTCAGCAGTCGTCGTGTTATTTTCTTATGTAACATAGTTACTGAACAATTGTTCAAAATCTTTTAAAAAAAAAAAAATAAGTCGCAATCTG